>CM049857.1:26294577-26494577 GCA_027422415.1 Schizothorax lantsangensis | reverse complement strand
TGTGTACTGAGAGACTGTGCAGTGGAACTCACCGATGTCTTCACAGACATTTTCAACATCTCGCTAAGTCAGGCTGTTGTCCCCACATGCTTCAAGGCTACCACCATCATTCCAGTCCCGAAGAAGTCATCTCCATCCTACTTCAATGACTACTGTCCAGTCGCACTTACTCCTATCCTCAAGAAGTGCTTTGAACGACTAGTCATGCACCACATCATGTCTGTCCTCCCCCCCTGTCTGGACCCCTACCAGTTTGCATATCAGTCCAACCGCTCGACAGATGACGCCATCACCACTGCCCTCCACCCAGCCCTCACACATCTGGACAAAAAAGACTTGTATGTCAGAATGCTGTTCATAGACTTCAGTTGAGCATTCAACACATTCATCCAATTCATCTCTTTTTTCTACACTTTAAAAATGGCTACATGTGACCTTACATGTTCGAGTCTCTATCGCTATATATTATCAACTACATAAACTAACTTCACAAGTTTCACTTGTGACTGCACTGATAGTGCAAGATAATGTCTTTTAATTGTCATCTTTCATGGACAAGTACTTCAGTGGAAATGCATTTAAATTCCTCATATTCTTTAATCTCTTAACCTTTAACAAAAGAGTTTTGAATCTCGCTGGCTCTCTCGCCAATCTTGCTCTGTGTTGTGATTGGCTGTTCGCCAGTAATGTCACACATTCATGTGCACGTGCTCCACAAACTCAGGATCAAAGTCTGAACCCAATGTGCATACTATCCATACTAAATTATATGTGATAGTAATAATTTTCAATACTATTTAGGGCACATTGGGACACAGCTTGAGTTGACAAAGAAAGTTGATGATCAGCTTCATGGTACCAATAAAGCCAGATTGGAGTGGTTTGGTTTTGTCAACTCAAAACTAATCCTATAACTGAATTTGTTCATCTACCATCATGGTACAGGCCCCTGGTTGCCTGTGTCTTTGTTTTGATCTGTTGCCTGTAGTCCTGGATTTATCTGTTTTCCTGTTGTTCTTTCCCTGAGGGCTGCTTCATAAAAGACGCTAAGAAAAGCAGGGATTAAAGTCCAAAACCTAACTTGAATAACCTAACAAATCAATCGGGACTAAAGCGGTTTCATAAATGACAATTTAAGTTCACGCAATCTGACTAATTCGATTCAGGTTCAATGAGTCAGGATAATTTGATGTGCACGCTTATTCTTAAGCAGCCCTTAATGTCGATCATGGATCAAATCGATCCACCATGGCAAGCAGCGAATATTTGTGCTGTTTAATGCATTTGAGACATTGTGTTTTCCTCAGTGCATAACTGACATGTCACAGGTATATTTTTCCTCTGTAAATGTTAGAAAGTCATGCAAATATATCCATTTTCCTGTCAGGAGTGGGCGAGGCTTACGCGAGCGAACGAGCGCTGCGGCACGCATGCACGCTACAAAGATGGAGTAGAATAGAATAATTACGCAAGAATTCTAAATTCTAAAATATTTGTTGTTGGACATTAAATGTGACATGTATAATTTTAATCCTACATATAAGTGTATTTTTATGATAGCAGTAACTGTAAATCAAATGTAAGCTGGCTAATACTGCCATACTAGCTCAAATGAGTTGAATGTGTGTTCCTCTTATCAGTTAAAATGTAATCTAATTTCTATTTTTTATTTAAATTTTTAATTCAGTGATTTAAACTTTTGATTTCGTGTTAATAAATTCGTGTTTTATACTTTAAAGAGCAAATTTAGATAGTAATGTTTTAATGTTGGGGGATCACGTGACCCTTCGACGGCGATGCAGGCTTAGTCTTTCGCTCTGCTCACTTTGCCACATATTGTATGATCCTGTCAGTAAAACTTAAACCACTCTGCATTGGACCCATCATGAGTGCTAAGGCAGACAAAGGGGATCGGAAAAGAGAGATTGAGCGATCGCCAATGAAGAAAAAAATCAGAGATTCCGCCATCTCCAGAGAGGACCTCGAAGATGCTATTGCTAGCAGCATTGAACTAGCACTTAAAGAGCGGCAAAGCACTTTGAATTCGGTTGTGAATTCGGCAGTAAGAGATGCGATGGACTCTGTGCTGATTCCAGCATTGCGCGAACTGCGTGAGGACATACAAGCGACCAACAAGTATGTTAAATAGCTAAGAGAGGAATTTGAGGCCATAGCTACTGCGGCGAAGCAGACACGTGACTGCGTTGATTCTGTTCAGGCAGTGGCACGTGAGGATATGAGGACAGTCACGGACTTAAAAAATCAGCTGGAGTGACTCACCGAGAAGATGACGGATATTGAGGACAGGTGCAGAAGGAACAATGTGAAGCTGGTGGGGTTACCAGAGGGGGCGGAGGGTCCCGACGCAGCTGGTTTCCTCAGAGTTAATCTTTCCAAGTAGATTCCTTCCTTGAGGGGCCGTGACATTGAGATTGACCGGGCGCATCGCGTGTATGACGGAGGGAGGGGCTCCGATCGGCCGCGCACTCTCATCTTCCGTGTACTAAGATGGCATGACAGATCGGAAATCCTGAAGGGTGCCCGGAAGGCTTATCCGGTGAAATGCGCACAGAACAATGTCACACTGCTATTTTTTCCCGACTTTAGTCCAGCTACAGCGATCAGGAGAAAGGCATTTGGTCCGGATTTGAAGAAGATAACAGCGCTTGGTCTCCATCCCTTCCTCATTTATCCGGCGGTAATTAAACTACGGCACAAGGGTGAGCAGAGAAGCTTTGATTCTCCTCAGAAAGCGGAGGATTTTGTCAGCTCCCTGTCTCAGCGGAGAACGTATGCCGCGGCTCTGCGGGGGGACGACGGGGGAACAGCGGCCACTGTCTCTCCGGCCCGGCGGGAGGGGCTTGATGGCCGGGACGGACATGGTCCTAGCTGCCCAGTGGGGGAGGATGGCAGGGTGGACATGAACGCTTGCTAAACCTATTCTTTGCTTTTTCTTCTCTCCTCTCTTCCACTGGGATATTGTCCCTATATATCCGGTACAACGATCTCTTTGCTGGTAAGACTGACACTCCTTTTTTTCTTTTTTGGAGGGGACTAATGGAGAGTAGGTTTAATAAAAATAAAAAAATATATATATATATATATATATATATATATTTTTTTTTTTTTTTTTTTTTTTTTTTTTGGCTGTATGAGCCTTTCGGGAGACATGTCTTGCGTTGGAGTGGATCGGTCACGAACCATCACTATTTTTTGTTGCTCAGTCAGACCTATGTTCTCGGTAATGTGCGGTCTGAGTTGTTCCTTGTTTATGGTTGTCAGTTGTTCATGTTTTTGTGTTGTTTTTGTTTGTTACAACAGACATTTATACTTCTATTTATTTTACCTTATTTCTAAAGGGATTTTTCATCTAGGAGGTTTGTTATCTAAAATGCACATCAGCGTTTACATGTTATTTACAGAATGGAAGTGCTTCTGCTTTTTTTATTTATTGAATACAATCTTGGGATTATGAATATTCAATGCATACTCTAAATATTTTATCACTGAATGTGAATGGTTTAAATTCTGCTGTTAAACGAACCCGTGTTAGAATATTTACACCGTAAATCTATTTCCTGTGCCCTAATTCAAGAGACACATTTAAAACAATCTGACGTGGCACATTTCCAGAATAAGTATTATAAATTAGCAGCTTTTTCCAGCGCTCAAAATAAAAATAACGGGGTGCTTATCCTTGTTAACCGGAAGTTAAATTTAACGATTGAACACCTTGGTAGTGATGAGAAGGGTAGATTTGTTTTTATCCGATGCAAAATATATAATAATAGGTTAGCATTGGTCTCGAATGAGACAGACAGTGCATTCCTTACACAGATTTCCAAAACTCTACTTGAGGAGATTGATTGCCCTCTAGTGGTGGGTGGTGATTTTAATGCTGTCATAAATCCTGCTTTAGATAAATCTCAATCTGATACAACAGCCAATCCATCCTCTAAATTACTGAATAAATTTATCACTGAGCTTAACTTAATCGATCTTTGGAGAATTCAGAATACTAAAGCTAAGGACTTCACTTTTGTTTCTAATAGACACAAGACTTTCTCTAGGGAAGTCATGGCCTAATGGTTAGAGAGTCGGACTTGTAACCCAAAGGTTGTGGGTTTGAATCTGAGGTCCGGCAGGGATTGTTGGTGGGGGAGTGAATAACCAGTGCTCTCTCCTCCTTCAATACCACGACTGAGGTGTCCTTGAGCAAGGCACCGAACCCCCAACTGCTCCCCGGGCACTGTAACATGGCTGCCCACTGCTCCGGGTGTGTGTTCACTTAGGATGGGTTAAATGCAGAGAATACATTTCACTGCTGGTTATATACTATCTATATAATCGTGTATGTGACAAGTAAAAATAATCTTAATCTTAATAGGATAGACTACATATTTCTCAGCCCATCTTTAATTTCATCTAATTCATCCATCTCTATATTACCAATTTTATTATCTGATCATTCTGCTGTGTTGTGCATGTGTCAGACTTTGTCTCTCTGTGTCTCGTGTTTCCCCTCCTCTCGTGCCCTTATTTGGACTTCCTGTTCCGTTCCTCGTTCTATGTCATCATTAGTTAATTAGTCTCTGTCTGTGTTAATTACTCCCCACCTGTTGCAGTTTTTCCTCGTTTGATTTCCTAGTGTTTATAAGCATTGTGTTTCCCTGCCTCTGTGTCCAGTCTGATCGTCTTCATGTGTCTCTGTATCTCCAGCGTTTGCTGTGTTTGTTAATAAAAGTCTAGTTCATTTCTGAAGCTCCTCGCCTCTGTGTTTCCCTTCTCCCGAGTGTGGATTGTGACAGAAGACTGGACCAATACCAAAACATGCCTCGGGCGTCGGGCGTCCTCCTGTGCCTGCTCCAAGACAGCGCCCTCCTGTGCCTGCTCCAATGCAGTGCCCTGCTGTGCCTGCTCTTGCACAGGCAAGACGTTATCAGCTGCGATCTTCCCACGTGCAGTTTTTCCCTGAACGAGCTGGTTAATCATGTTCTCAATGCCAATGGTGTTAATTTCGAAGTGGAAATTATTCAGAGCGATCATCTTCCGACCCCACCCGAGAACCACCAGGCCTCTCCAGCTCACCCCTCGCCAGGACCCTCCACATACTCAGCCAAATGTTCCGATCACCCAACTCTTCCCAGCACCGCCTCTGTCCTCAGCCCAGAGCCGCCCGTGACTCTCCCAAGCCAGCCGGCGTTGGCGGCCAACTCGAGCCTCGGGCGTCCTCCTGTGCCTGCTCCAAGACAGCACCATCCTGTGCCTGCTCCAAGACAGTGCCCTCCTGTGCCTGCTCCAAGACAGTGCCCTCCTGTGCCTGCTCCAAGACAGCGCCCTCCTGTGGCCGCTCCAAGAAAGCGCCCTCCTGTGGCCGCTCCTCGCAAGCTCCTTTCTGTTTCTCCGCTGGTCCCGTCCAGCTCCGCGCTTCCAGAGCGCCCCCGAGAGTTTGCGCTGCCAGAGCGCCCCGAGAGTTTGCGCTGCCAGAGCGCCCCCGAGAGTTCACGCTGCCAGAGCGCCCCCGAGAGTACGCGCTTCCAGAACGCCCCCGAGTGTCCACGTTTGCAGAGCGCCCCCAAGTTTCCGCGCTTGCAGAGCGCCCCCAAGTGTCCGCGCTTGCAGAGCGCCCCCAAGTTTCCGCGCTTGCAGAGCGCCCCCAAGTTTCCGCGCTTGCAGACCGCCCCCAAGTTACCACGCTTGCAGAGCGCCCCCAAGTTTCCGCGCTTGCAGAGCGCCCCCCAAGTTTCCGCGCTTGCAGAGCGCCCCCAAGTTTCCGCGCTTGTAGAGCGCCCCTCAGAGTCAGCGCTTCCAGAGCGCCCCCAAGTGTCCGCGCTTGCAGAGCGCCCCCAAGTTTCCGCACTTGCAGAGCGCCCCTCAGAGTCAGCGCTTCCCGAGCACCCCCATGGGTCCGCGCTTCCCGAGCGCCCCCAAGAGTCCACGCCTCAATTGCGCCCATAAGTGCCCGATGTATCCCCTAATTTCCCCAAGGAAATTTTGGGGGGGGGGGGGTAGTAGGGCTCCTGCCGACGAGACCGAGGTGGGGGCTGGGGCCGCGGTCTCGGAGGCAGACCCGCAATGGCCTCCTGAGTCCCCGGATCCGCCATGGCCACCCAAGCTCCCCGATCCACCATGGCCTCCTGAGTCCCCGGATCCGCCATGGCCTCCTGAGTCCCCGGATCCGCCATGGCCGCCCAAGCTCCCCGATCCGCCATAGCCTCCTGAGTCCCCGGATCCGCCATGGCCATCCAAGCTCCCCGATCCGCCATGGCTTCCTGAGTCCCCGGATCCGCCATGGCCTCCCGAGTTCCACGATCCGCCATGGCCTCCCGAGTCCCCTGACCCGTCATGGCTCCCGGAACGGGCGCCGCTCTGGAGGCCAGTATACCTGCCTCCTGTTCCGCGGAGGCCTCCAGAGTGCCCACCCCCCCTCCCCGTTGGATGGTGTACGGTGCAGGACGCACCGTTCGGGAGGGGGGAGTAGTGTCAGACTTTGTCTCTCTGTGTCTCGTGTTTCCCCTCCTCTCGTGCCCTTATTTGGACTTCCTGTTCCGTTCCTCGTTCTATGTCATCATTAGTTAATTAGTCTCTGTCTGTGTTAATTACTCCCCACCTTTTGCAGTTCTTCATCGTTTGATTTCCTAGTGTTTATAAGCATTGTGTTTCCCTGCCTCTGTGTCCAGTCTGATCGTCTTCATGTGTCTCTGTATCTCCAGCGTTTGCTGTGTTTGTTAATAAAAGTCTAGTTCATTTCTGAAGCTCCTCGCCTCTGCGTTTCCCTTCTCCCAAGTGTGGATTGTGACATCATGTCTCTGTGCAGATCATGGCAAAGGATTATGGAGAATGTAGTCTGTTAGAGTTTGACAACAGTCTGGGGTGGAGTGACCCCTGGTGGTTCTCAAGGGCACTCAATGCTGGTGATCGCAACAGGTTTGTTAAATATTTGACATTATGTAAAAAAGCTACTTTTTCAAACTCGTCCTAGACAGTTCAGACCATCCTAACAAAAATGTATCAAAATAATTTTGATAGACTCAACTGTTCTCGAATAACACACAAATGAATTTGACGAAGAGCTCACCAAAGTAGACATGAGGCTATATCTCCACAAAGCTTTATCATATTCAGACCAAACTTGGAGTTGTCAGTCATAGTTAACCACACCACATTAATTTGGGACCAGTGCCACCTATTGGCCAAAAGTGATAAATCATTAAATAATATTTGAATAATATTTATTTATATTTTTTCAGCCTTTTTAAAATCATCTTAAAATGTCTATAATTGCAAAGTTTTTAAAAAATTGAACCCCGGCAATAGCTGGGGTGAAAAAAATCTATATTTATTTATTTGGCCAGTGTCATTGTGGGTTTTGGTTATTTTGCTGTTTTAGGCTGTAATGATCTTTGCAATAACTCAAATCATTTGGCGAAGTGATAACATGTACGAACATGTAATGTGGTCAAGAGCTGCCCCGAACTATGTTCGCCGAGCGTTTCCCTGAAACTAATTGCACACCTTAGAACATCCGTCAGCCAGGACTGTTAGGAGAGGTGGAGGTGTAGCTGCTCTTTTTAAAGATGTTTATCAATGCAAGCAAGTGTCATTTGGTCAGTACTTGTCTTTTGAATATCTAGGTATTGTGCTGAAAGGTGCCCCACGCATTCTGTTTATCATCATTTACAGGCCTCCAAAATACTCTCCAGCCTTTGTTGAAGAGTTCACAGAACTGTTATCAATGATTTCCTCAGAGTTTGACTGTTTTGCTATTGCAGGGGATTTTAATATTCACATAGATAATGCTGAAATCAAAACTACAAAAGAAATTATAACTGTTTTAAACACTTTTGACCTGATTCAGCATGTGCATGGACCCACACACAATCGTGGACACACTCTAGATTTACTCATCAGTAGAGGTCTAAACATTTCATCCATTGTTATTAAGGATGTAGCTCTGTCTGATCACTTCTGTATTTTCTTTGATATATTGATCTCTGTCACCACTGAATCTAGATCTGTCTCTGTCAGAAAGAGATGCATTAATGAGAACACTAGTGTGCTATTTATGAAGGCAATATCCTTAACAACCAAGCATTTCTGCAGACTCTGTTGATCCTCTCCTGGATTCATTTAACTCAAAAGTTAAGAATGTTATTGATGATATTGCACCGATAAAGGTCAGCAAGAAGAATGGCAGACAAAAATCATTTTGGAGAAAATCAACAGCAGTTCAGAATATGAAAAGACAATGTAGAAAAGCTGAGCGGATGTGGCGGAAGACGAAACTTGAAATACACTATAGCATCTATAAAGACAGCCTTCATGCTTTCAATTTGGAACTAGCCACAGCTAGACAGACCTTCTTCTCAAACCTTATAAACAGTAACTTAAACAACACTCGCACTCTTTTTGCTACTGTTGAGAGACTGACAAACCCCCCAAGTCAGATTCCCAGTGAAATGCTCTCTGACAGCAAATGCAATGAGTTTGCTTCCTTCTTTTCAGAGAAGATCAGTAATATCAGAAAGGAGATTGGCACATCTTCCTGTAATACAGAGGTCACACAGATTCGACAGCAATCTCAAAAAGAAGTGACTATGTCTGTTTTTAAAATAATTGATAGCAAAATTTTGGAAGAAATAGTACAGCATCTTAAATCGTCAACCTGCTATCTTGACACACTTCCCACATCTTTTTTCAAAAGTGTGCTTAACTGTTTAGAAGCAGATCTCTTAGAAGTGGTGAACACCTCACTTCTTTCTGGGACTTTTCCAAACTCCCTGAAAACTGCAGTTGTTAAGCCCCTTCTGAAAAAGCGCAATCTTGATAACACCATGTTGAGCAACTATAGACCAATATCAAATCTTCCTTTCATAGGTAAGATTATTGAAAAGGTCGTTTTTAATCAGCTGAACAACTACTTAAACTCAAATGGATACCTGGATAATTTTCAAACTGGTTTCCGCGTGCATCACAGCACAGAGACAGCACTCATTAAGATAATAAATGATATTCGCTTTAATTCTGATTCTGGCAAAATATCAGTGCTGGTACTACTAGATCTTAGTGCTGCGTTTGACACTGTCGATCATAACATACTTCTAGAGAGACTGGAAAACTGGGTCGGGCTTTCTGGGATGGCACTCAAATGGTTCAGGTCATACTTAGAAGGGAGAGGTTATTATGTGAGTATAGGAGAGCATAAGTCTAAGTGGACGTCCATGACATGCGGAGTCCCACAAGGCTCAATTCTTGCACCGCTCTTGTTTAGCCTGTATATGCTCCCACTAAGTCAGATAATGAGGAAGAACCAAATTGCCTATCACAGCTATGCTGATGATACCCAGATCTACCTAGCCTTATCTCCAAATAATTATAGCCCCATTGACTCCCTCTGCCAATGCATTGATGAAATTAACAGTTGGATGTGCCAAAACTTTCTTCAGTTAAACAAGGAGAAAACTGAAGTCATTGCATTTGGAAACAAAGATGAAGTTCTCAAGGTGAATGCATACCTTGACTCTAGGGGTCAAACAACTAAAAATCAAGTCAGAAATCTTGGGGTGATTCTGGAGACAGACCTTAGTTTTAGTAGTCATGTCAAAGCAGTAACTAAATCAGCATACTATCATCTCAAAAACATTGCAAGAATTAGATGTTTTGTTTCCAGTCAAGACTTGGAGAAACTTGTTCATGCCTTTATCACCAGCAGGGTGGATTATTGTAATGGTCTCCTCACCGGCCTTCCAAAGAAGACCATTAGACAGCTGCAGCTCATCCAGAACGCTGCTGCCAGGATTCTGACTAGAACCAGAAAATCTGAGCATATCACACCAGTCCTCAGGTCCTTACACTGGCTTCCAGTTACATTTAGGATTGATTTTAAAGTACTTTTACTCGTTTATAAGTCACTCAATGGTCTAGGACCTAAATATATTGCAGATATGCTCACTGAATATAAACCTAACAGACCACTCAGATCATTAGGATCGAGTCAGTTAGAAATACCAAGGGTTCACACAAAACAAGGGGAGTCCGCTTTTACCTATTATGCCGCCCGCAGCTGGAACCAGCTTCCAGAAGAGATCAGATGTGCTAAAACATTAGCCACATTTAAATCCAGTCTCAAAACTCATCTATTTAGCTGTGCATTTGTTGAATGAGCACTGTGCTACGTCCGAACTGACTGCATTGTATTTTATGTATAATCCTTTTCTATTTAACTGTTTTAAATTTCATTTTAAATCAATTTCTATATCATTTTAAAATTCCTTGTTTTATTATTTTTAATTCCTTGTTTTTATTGCTGTGAATGATTATTTCACTTTCTTTTATGTAAAGCACTTTGAATTACCACTGTGTATGAAATGTGCTATATAAATAAACTTGCCTTGCCTTGCCTAGCCAATCAGATTCAAGCATTCAACGGCCCCGTAGTATATATATTGTTTGTTCCGTATGATTAATTCCTTGCATATGATTTTAACAAAGATTCTGGAATTTAAAAAAAATAAATTAAACATGAAATTCACAAATATGAAACATATTGCAGAGAAAGAACATACAAATAGACATACAATGTGAAATATATAATAATGTTATTACAATGTAGATAGACATTTACATACCGTAAAAGTAATTAACAACTGCACTGAAAGAACAGGGTTTGCAAAAAATTAACTATACGACTTAATGACATTTATACGTGAGTGCTTATGTGCACATTGCTTTCATGCGTTTTGATAAAGTTTCACATATTTTAAAACAGATTCTCAAGAGAGCTTTTTTGTTACGAGTGTTCGTAAACAAGGAAATTGTCATGAGACCAGTGTCCATATATATCTGACCGAATTAACCTTCTACACAACACTCTGTCAAACATACAAACAGAGACTGTGGTAAGATTTTAACATTAATTTTTTGCTTAAAACTTTGACAATCAACTGTATGCTACCTCAGAGTATTTAATATTTCTATTAGCTAACAGGACTAAATAGCTATATAGCTATAAATTAACTTACAAATAACTTTATAGCATTATAATAAGACTTAGCATATTATTGCAGATGCAGCCACCACTGGAGAATGAGTCCATTGTCTTAGTATTTACACTTACTGGACTAAATGAAACAATGGGAAACAGATTTGTA
This sequence comes from Schizothorax lantsangensis, assembly GCA_027422415.1. NCBI lineage: Eukaryota > Metazoa > Chordata > Actinopteri > Cypriniformes > Cyprinidae > Schizothorax > Schizothorax lantsangensis. Next base: position 26,483,427 of record CM049857.1, on the reverse strand, counting down.
TTTTTTTCTTTGACTGCATTGTATTATCCATTAATCGTGTTGTGTAATGTGACCATAATTTACACTGTAATCTCACATAAGAAGCTTCATGAGCCAATGTATGTTTTTATATGTAATTTGTGCATGAATGGACTTTATGGCTGTCACAAACAGAGCACGGAGAAACAGGTAAGTAGCAAAACAGAGGATTTATTGACAGGTTGAATTGCGTGAGGTGAGAGGAGCAGGTGAGTGACTTGTATGGTAATCCAATCCTTTGTGACACGGCAGTAAACTGATCAGAGTTGATCAGACTGATCCTCTTTCACAGGAATCGTGGAGCTGGGAAGTACAGGAGAACAGGACACACACTGGAGGATCGCTGGAGGGGTTCTGGGAGACAATAAGGTGGGTAAATCACAGGTAAGATAGAAAGGAGTCAGGTACTGTTCAGGGTAGTGAACCGTAGACCGGACGATGAGTGTCAGAGAGCGTGTGGTACTTATGGGGAGTGCTGATGAGGGGTTGCAGGTGCGAGTGATTAGAACTCAGGTGACTGTGATCTGGTGATTGTTGTTGGCGGCGGTGACTGAGACTGTGACTCTCTGACACTACCCCCTCCTCCAGGGGCGGCTCCTGACGCCCTTACACGGCGACGGGGGCGACCCCGGCCTCTGGGTGCGGGACGATTGGGATGGATGCGGTGGAACTCCTGTAACAACATGGGGTCTAGGATATCGTCCCGGGCCACCCAGGACTGCTCCTCGGGTCCGTATCCCTCCCAGTCCACGAGGTACTCCAGCCGGCCACCCCGTCGCCGCGAGTCCATGATGTTGCGGACCTGGTAGACTGACGGCTGATCCAGAATTTCTGGAGGAGGAGGCTCGTCCGGCTCATGCTGATCTGGGGTAAGAGAAGAGCATGATTTTAGTAGTGAAACGTGGAACGTGGGATGGATACGATACCTGGGGGGAAGTTGGAGCTGGTAGGTAACCTCATTGATCTGCCTCTGGATCTTGAACGGACCAATGTAGCGGGGACTCAGCTTCTTGCAGGGCAGGCGGAGTCGCAGGTCTCGGGTGGATAACCACATCCGGTCTCCAGGGTGGTAGAGGGGAGTTGGAGCGCGTCGGGCATCCGCAAATTCCTTGTGTCTCCGCACTGCCCGTTGGAGGTGGATGTGAGCTGAGTTCCACACTCTCTCGCTCGCTCGGAACCAGTGGTCTACAGCTGGAACCTCCGATGGCTCTCCCGTCCACGGGAAGAGCGGGGGTTGGTAGCCGAGTATGCACTGGAACGGGGTCAGGCCTGTGGTGTTCTGGCGGAGGGAATTCTGTGCATACTCGGCCCACGGGAGGAAACGGCTCCAGCTGTACTGATCCTCCTGGCAGTATGCCCGGAGGTACCGTCCGAGTTCTTGTATCTTCCGCTCAGTCTGGCCGTTTGTCTGGGGATGGTAACCGGAGAACAAGCTCACCGTGACTCCTAGCAGGCGGAAGAAGTCTTTCCACACATGGGAGATGAACTGTGGACCGCGATCAGACACAATGTTTTCGGGCACCCCGAAGTTCCGGAATACTTGCTGAAACAGGTGTTCGGCAGTCTCTAGGGCCGTGGGTAATCCTCGGAGGGGGATCAGTTTGCACGCATTTGAGAAGCGGTCCACTGCTACGAGGATGCAGGTATTTCCCTCAGACTCGGGGAGGTCAGTAACAAAATCTATTCCCATGTGTGACCAGGGTCGTCGAGGAATGGGGAGAGGTACGAGCTTGCCCACTGGTAGATGACGAGGAGTCGAGGACATGGCACAAACTGAGCAACTGCGGACGTACCTGATGGTGTCATGGGACATACTGGGCCACCAGTACCGAGCTTGGAGGAGCGAGAGGGTCTGTTGGCTGCCTGGATGTCCAGAGCCCGGTACTTTGTGCACTGAGTCCAGAAGGGATTGCCGTTTGGAGACTGGAACGAAAGTTTTCCCTTCTGGACCTCCCAGCGGAGCAGGTTCCGTAAGAGTGGCGGCTCTGATGTCCTGGTCGATGTTCCAGATGATGGGGTTGACAATGAGGGCTGGAGGGAGAATTGGTTCGGGGGGTGAGTGTACTCGGGATAGAGCGTCAGCCTTACAGTTTCGATTTCCAGGTCGGTATGTGATGGTAAAATTGAATCTGGTAAAGAACAAAGCCCAGCGGGCCTGTCTGGAGTTGAGCCTCTTCGCTTGCCGGAGGTGTTGGAGATTTTTGTGATCGGTGATGACAGTGAAAGGATGGTTTGCTCCCTCCAGCCAGTGCCGCCACTCTTCTAGGGCAAGCTTGATGGCTAGCAGCTCCCTGTTCCCGATGTCATAATTTTGCTCCACTGGGGTCAGTTTCTTGGAATAGTATGCGCAAGGCTGGAGGCGTGGAGGCTTACCAAACAGTTGGGATAGCACAGCCCCGGCCCCTGTGGTGGAGGTGTCTACTTCCACCACGAATGGTACATGGGGGTCTGGATGCCGGAGAATAGGTGCCGTGCTGAACGCAGACTTCAGGCTGTCGAAGGCTTCGTGGGCGTTGGAACTCCAGGACAGGGACTTGGGCTTCCCGCGGAGCAGGGTGGTAAGCGGGGCTGTGAGCAGACTAAAACCCTTGATGAAGCGGCGGTAGAAATTGGCAAATCCAATGAATCTCTGCAGTTCCTTAATCGTCTGGGGAGACGGCCATTCTGCCACAGCTGTTACCTTCCCCTGGTCCATCTGGATACCTTCCCTTCCGATGATGTATCCCAGGAGCTGCACCGTGGGGCGATGGAACTCGTATTTCTCTAGCTTGAGGTACAGACGGAACTGACGGAGCTTCTGGAGGACCTGCGCAACGTGGTGGCGATGGTCGGCCAGGTTCCGGGAGTAGATAAGGATGTCGTCGATGTAAACTATCACAAAGCGGTGGAGGAACTCCCGGAACACCTCGTTCATGAACTCCTGGAAGACGGAGGGGGCGTTGGAAAGGCCATACGGCATCACGAGGTACTCATTGTGGCCGGAGGGAGTAATGAATGCCGTCTTCCACTCATCGCCTTCCCGGATTCGAATGAGGTTGTACGTGCTGCGCAGGTCCAGCTTAGAGAAGATGCGGGCCCCACGGAGTTCCTCAAGCGCGGCCGGGACCAGGGGAAGTGGATAGGGGAGCTTGACAGTCTGGGAGTTAAGAGCTCGGTAGTCAATGCACAGCCTCAAGCCCCCGTCCTTTTTACCCATGAAGAAAAAGCTTGATGCCACTGGGGAACTGGATGGCCGGATATATCCTTGATTAAGTGCCTCCTTGATGTATTCCTCCATAGCCTTGGGCTCCGGGATGGACAGTGAATATACTCTACCCTTGGGGAGTTTATATCCAGGCAGCAGATCTATAGCACAGTCCCATGCCCGATGAGGTGGTAACTGGGTGGCTGCCTGCTTGCTGAAGACATCCTGGAACGCCCTATAATCAAATGGGATCATGGGAATCACACTGGCCTCGGGACTCTCAACCCGCGTGGAGGCGACCTGAGCTGCGGGTAACCTGCGAAGAGGACGTGGAATTTCCTTGAGACAGTGTTGGTGGCAAAATTCGCTCCAGCGAATTATCTCACTTGATTCCCATTTGATTTCTGGAGAATGGAGTATGAGCCAGGGGCGTCCCAGGATGATATCCACTGTTGGTCCCTCCAGTAACAGAAATTTGATCTCCTCCTCATGCAGGTTGCCAATCTTAAGCTTCATCGGGGGAGACTTAACACACCCACGTCCTAGCGGTTTGCCATTGATGGTCTCGACTCGGAGCTCCCGGGCATGCCGGCGGCGGGGCAGGTGTAAACGACTCAGGAGGTCTTGGGAGATGAAGTTGCCCGAGGAGCCCGTGTCGACCAGGGCAGAGGCTGTAACGGATTGGACTGGAGTGAATAGTTGTACAGTAAGCACAGAAAGCATGGAAATTACAGGGTCGATCTGGAGAGTACTCACCGCTGGACGTGGGGATTTGTTGGGGCAGGACCTGATGAAGTGGTCAGCCGAAGCACAGTAAAGACACAGCCCCGCTGCCATTCGGCGAGCACGTTCTTGACTGGAAAGAAGAGCTGTGTCCACTTGCATGGGTTCTGGTACTGGGGAACCGTTAGCGGGTGAAGCAGGCTGGTGGGCGGCTTCGGCGGTATGGCAGGCAGACAAGCGTTGGGCGATTCGGTTGGCTTTTAGCATAAAGTTTTCCAATCCAACGGAGTCGTCATATATCGCCATCTGAGCGCGGATACTGGTTTCCAGTCCTTGCCGATAAGCGCTGAGGAGAGCCGCTTCGTTCCAACCGCTAGTTGCCGCCAGAGTACGGAACTGCAATGTGTACTCGTGAGTCGAGGAAGTCCCTTGACACAGGCGCAGCAGCTGATCCGACACCGAGAGCGCTCCGGTAGCTAATCCAAAAACCTCCTTGAAATGATTAGTGAATGCATCATAGGTATTAATTATGGCTGTATTAGCGTTCCATATGGCTCTAGCCCAGGATAATGCTCGACCGGAGAGAAGGGAGATTAAAAATGCTACCTTGGAACGCTCTGTGGGAAACTTCTGTGGTTGCATCTCGATATACAAGGCCAGTTGTAATAGAAAGCCGCCACACTCTGGTTCCGACTCGGGCGCGGACACTTCCCAGACACCGGTAGACCCCTTCTCTCCAACACAATCCTGTGGTGTCTGGGAGGTCGGAACAGGTGGAGGAGGGCCGCGTCCTGCACCTCCGTCACCGCGGTGAGCCCGCAGAATTCCCCGGCGTACTCCATGAAGGGGAGGTCCCGCCGGATGAGGGCGAAGAGGCGGGCGGCAAACTCCATTGCCGCGGAGGGGAAAAAACAGAAAACAAAAACTTCTCAAAAAATGGAAAACAAAACGAGGGAGAAGTTGCGCCTCCTTTCAGTCCTTCTTTTCTTTGGGTCCGGTCTTCTGTCACAATGAGAGCCGGAAACAACAGGTAAGTAATACACAGGGATATTTATTGAAGGGAATGCTGGATGAGAGGAGAGTGACGAGCTGGTGAGTATCTTGAGCATAGATATATTCACGTGATCCGTGCAAGAACTGATATCCTTATCATCCACAGGGGAAGGGAGTCCGGGCGCTCGGGAGAGTGGGAATCGGTGCTGGCGGATCGCTGGAAACACAGGAGTCCTGGAAGATACGCTGTAAAATCACTGGAGAGTCTGTAAGGTAAGTATTCACAGGTAAGTGCATAGGGAGTCAGGTACTGTTCCGTGTAGTGAACCGTAGACTGGACGAATCTGCTGGCTGATGGTGTGTGTGCTTTTGAACTGGCTGCTAACGAGGTGATTAGATGATTGACAGGTGCAGGTGCTCAGAACACAGGTGATAGTGATCGTAGTGATGGGGTGAAGATGGAGCCTGGCAGTTCTGTGACAGTAATATTTTGCAGTGCTAAAAACTGGCATTGCCAGGGTTCAAAGTCCAAAGCACAAGGAATATCTGTGCTGAAACAGTGTTACTCATCAGTTGGGCAGTAATATTTTCATGAATATTTACAAGAATACATGCAATTCATGTGTCTATTACAAAACATAACGTTCTGCAGTTTTTAATTTAATTGTTTAAGACCATAACCACCTCTTCTCATCAAGTATTATTCGGTACAATTTGTTCGGTCTTTTCGCTTATTCGGCCGAACACTGAAAGAGCTTTTTTTGCTATGTTCGGCCGAAAATTTTTGGTTGCATCTCTAGCCCAAACATTGTCTGTTGCCTGTCTTGTCGATTTCGGAGATGCAAACTCCAGGTGATCACCGGGCGCTCAGTGCTCATGTATCCGCCTAGAGCAGCATTAGCTCGGCTAGTTCTTCTGCCATTTGCCACTGGCTCTGATGTCTCTGTAGTGATTAATCATGAGATACAATTTGTTTTAGGTATATTTAACAGGCATTCATAGGCTCGTTAATCTATTATTTGTTCCTGGTCATATCGTTTTGGCTATGACTTAATTCTTGTAATTTTGATTTTATTCTCAAAATATTTCGACTTAATTCTCGTATTGCTGCAACTTTATTCTCTTTTTTTTCTCAAAATATTATCTTAGATTTTTGTTTTTTTTAACGTGGCACTAAAATGCCATTGTACACAATGCTATGCCTTTATTCTCAAAATAGGCTATTATGACTTTGATCTCAAATTGCTACGACTTTGTTCGCATCAATATGGCAACGACTTTATTCTCACAATTTTGATTTTATTCTCAAAATGTTATTTATTTATTTATTTATTTATTTAGCATGCCACTAAAGCGCCATTGTAGATCTTGTCTGGGTGTTTAACTGCAGAATGTTAGTCTTGTAGGCTATAGCTTACAGTAGTCATAGCCAATAAAGCATTCTGATTTTATAACATTTTGGCCAGATGAAAGGAAAAATCTCAATGTTTTTTTCACGTTATGTTAAATGTTTGCTGCAATGTTAAAAAAATACGCTACAATGAAATTGCGATTTTGGGAGGAAAAAAAGATAAGTCACACATACGTCGCATTTTGCATTTAGAAATAATTTTTAAGTTGGCACCGATAGCCGTGTGGGCAGCGCGCCGACATACAGTGCCGTATGCTACGGGCGTCTTGACTTCACATCCCGGCTCGAGGACCTTAACTGATCCCAGCCCTCTCTCTTTTTCCACCTGGCTTCCGGTCAGATCTGAACTGTCCTATCATAATAAAGGCTAAAACGCCAAAAATAAATCTTTAAAAAAAACAAAAAACATTTTAACACTAAAAAACTATAGGCTATATTTCCCCTCACTACTCAAATTGTTTAAAGTTAACAGTATTCAGGCTATATAAATGTATGACCACTTCATATGCATGAATGACCACTTTTGCATCACTCAATTTGTTGCTTTTTAATTTAATTCTGTAAGACTAATTAAATCATCATGCTGACTTTGTTTAGCTATAGCCTATAGTAGCCTACTTAACGACAATGCATGCGGAAAGCACAATAAAGTGTGCATTTACAAATATTGAAAACGTAAATGGGGTTTCCAAGTCCTTTTTACTAAATATTTGTGTAAATTATATTTTAAACTTATATTTTAATATAAATAGGCTATTTTATGCATTAAACTATCAGACACTATCAGAAAAATAATTCTCATCAAAAGCAGTCTAATCTGGGGCTTATTTGATTTTTGATTCATCGCAGGTTCCCTCTTACATCATGCTCCGGGGTTCCTTTATGCATTTATGCACATGCGCACTCTTCAAAAACAGCGCGTATAGAGGACATGCAAAAATACATAGATTAAAATGCATTTATATTTACATAGAATTTATAGATTGTACTGCATGTTAGCTTGCTTATTGTGCCCAAGAGCATAATTTATATAAGCCCACATGTCTTACTAACAAGAAACTATGATGCTAACCACAGGTCGAGAGCTGTAGTTCCAACCACATAAGTTTGCGACGCAGTTTGCGAATGTTCGTTTGAACTATGGTTTCGGGAAACACCGAATCATTGAACTATGTTGGTAACGACGGAACTTGTGACCATAGCTGGCTAACGATGCTTTTGGGAAACGCACCCCAGAGCTGGTCGTGTTTTTTTATTACAGAATGTTGTCCTTGCGCCACCTGGTGGATATTGTGTGAAGCACAACAACGTTATAAAAAAATCGGAAAAAGTGCCTGCAGGGAGCTCCGTGATGACGCGTGGCAAATTGCAGGCTGCCGCATGAAAATAGACCCATTTTGAATGGCCAGATCTGTATGCTAAGATTAGTCTGTTTCTTTCTTATTCAAGTTTCAAGTTTCAAGTTTTATTTGTCACATACACAACTATACAGAGATTGTATAACCAGCAGTGAAATGAGAGTCGGGTCCGCTCCATGGACAGTGCAAATATTGAAAAAACAACACAAGGGAAGTAAACATAAGATAAAATGAATAAAAAATAAGATATAAAGAATAAAATATAAAATATAAAAGAATGTGCATGACAGTAAGCTGTAGAATTAAATATTAAGATAAGCATGACTGTACAGAGAGGAATGTGCAAACAGGTTGTACATGGTTGACATGAAGCAGCCAATCACAAAAAATAAAATAAATATAAAAATAAGATAAGATATGTTACAAGACACAGAAAGTGTTGTGTGCAAGTGTGCAAGTGTGCAAATGAGCAAATGACACTGACAGTTATGAGGTAGAGAGTAATGAATGTGTGATTAGTGATTTGAAGTAAGTCAGATGATGTTAGGAGGCTGACTTTGAGTTCAGAAGCCTGATGGCCTTGGGGAAGAAACTCCTCCTAAGTCTCTCGGTTTTTGCCATCAGGCTGCGGAAGCGCTTACCAGATGGCAGCATAGTGAAGAGGCAGTTTCCAGGGTGATTTGAGTCCTTGATGATTTTGACAGCTCTGCTTCTGCAGCGTTTGAGGTAGATGTCCTGCAGAGAGGGGAGAGCCGACCCAGAGATACGCTCAGCTAAGCGCACGACTCTCTGCAGGGCCTTGCAGTCTTGGCTGGAGCTGTTTCCATACCACACTGAGATGCACTGAGTCAATACACTTTCTATGGTCCCTGCATAGAAAGTTTTCAGGATTGTTGGTGAGACCCTGAATTTCCTCAGCTGTCGCAGATGGTACAGTCTTTGCCTGGCTTTCTTAACCTGTGTTTGGATGTGTGTAGTCCAAGTCAGGTCCTCGGAGATGTTTACACCGAGGTACTTGAAGCTGCTAACTCTCTCCACAGGGGTCCCGCTGATCACAAGAGGAGTGTAGGGCAGCAGGTGTCTCTTTCTGAAGTCCACAATCAGCTCTTTGGTTTTGCTCACGTTCAGAGAGAGACAGTTGTCCTGGCACCATGATGTAAGTCTCTCCACCTCATCCAAGTATGCGGTCTCATCATTGTTGGAAATGAGGCCCAGAACCACAGTATCATCAGCAAATTTGATAATAGATGTGGATCTGTGAGAGGACACACAGTCATGTGTGTAGAGAGAGTATAGCAGGGGACTCAGAACGCAGCCCTGCGGGGCTCCTACGTTCAGGGTGATGGAGTTTGAGGTGAACTGGCCTACCTTCACCACTTGAGGTCTACCGGTGAGGAAATCTTGAATCCAGTCGCAGAGTGAAGTGTTTAGGCCAAGGCCTGTGAGTTTGGAAGTCAGCTTGATGGGGACTATGGTGTTAAAAGCTGAGCTATAGTCTATGAATAGCAGTCTTGCATAGTTCCCATTGCTGCTGTCAATGTGTGTGAGGGAGGAGTGGAGTATGTGAGAGATGGCATCATCAGTTGATCTATTGGAGCGATAGGCAAACTGAAGAGGGTCCAAAGTAACAGGGATGGATGAGCTAATGTGGCTCTTAACAAGTCTCTCAAAAACCTTCATGACTATAGATGTGAGGGCCACTGGACGATAGTCATTCAGGCAAGAGGGTTTATTGTTCTTAGGCACAGGGATGATGATGGATTTTTTAAAGGAGGTGGGAACCACAGAGGTAGCAAGGGACTCGTTGAAGATAGAAGTAAACAACCCAGCAAGCTGATCAGCGCATGATCTCAGAACCCGGCCTGTGATCCCGTCAGGTCCAGCCGCTTTCCTGATGTTCACTCCCTTTCGTGCCCTCCGAACCTCGTCCTCCGTCACGGTGATCACATGATTCTCGCTTCTCTGCCTGCTGCTTCCTGACGCGCTGCTCAGCAGAGCCGCACTGCCGCCGTTGCAATCAAAGCGGCCGTAGAAGGTGTTTAATTCTTCGGCCAGCGACGGATCTGCACTCACCTCTGCGGAGGATTTGTTTCCAAAGGCACAGATGGTCCTTAGTCCCTGCCACATGCGTCGAGAGTCATTGAGCTGGAAATGAGACTCAATTCTCTCTTTGTAGCGATGTTTGGCGGCACTTACTGCTCGTCTGAGAGCATAACACGCTGCTTTATACTCGCACATATTCCCAGACAAAAGAGCCTCGTTGTATGCGGCAGTGCGTTTGTTAACTGCATCACGGATTGATCTGTCCACCCACGGTTTCTGATTAGGGAAAGTCCTTACAGTTATTGTTTCTGTAGCTTGTTCGGTAAGTGTGTTTACAAAGCTCACTGCTACCTCCGTGAACTCGCTGACGTCAGATGAGCTCGCCCTGAACATGTCCCAGTCGACGTCATCAAGAGCCGCCTGTAGCATAGCTTCAGAGTGGGAGGACCAACGCGTCACTTCCCTCTTCACCGGGGGTTCCTGTACGAGCCTTTGTTTATATTCCGGTGTGAGGAAAATGGCGGCGTGGTCCGACTTACCAAAAGCAGGCAGTGAACGGGCCTTGTAGGCATTCTTAAACTGAGAGTAGCAGTGATCCAGTGTATTCGGACCTCTAGTTGGACAGGATACATGCTGGTGAAAGTTCGGCATGACCTGCCTGAGGTTGGCTTTGTTAAAATCCCCCGCGATGATAAAGGCAGCGTCAGGATGTTGGTTAATGTAGCCGCTGATCACGTCGTGAAGTTTAGACAAAGCCAAGCCGGTGTCTGCCTGAGGTGGAATGTAAACGGCAGTAGCGATGACCGCGGAGAACTCGCGGGGCAAATAGAATGGGCGGCAAATAATGGATAGATGTTCCAGATGAGGCGAGCAGGATCGCGACAGAGAGGAGATATTCCTGGGGTCACACCATTCCTTGTTAGTCATGAAACACACTCCTCCACCTTTGGATTTACCGGCCTCAGCTGTTCTGTCCATCCGTAAAACAGAGAAGTTGTCAGACGGCGTTACAGCAGTGTCCGGAACCGAGGGCGTGAGCCATGTTTCAGACAGACAGATGATGTTACAGTCCCTTATGTCCCGTTGGAAACTTATCCTGGCTCTAAGATCGTCCATCTTATTATCCAAGGATTGGACATTAGCGAGCAAAATGCTCGGTAAAGGAGGACTGTGAGCCCTTTTCCTCAGTCTGTTTCGAATACCAGCGCTATTTCCACAGTGTTTTTTGTTCCGTCTCCTGTGTCCTTTGTTCTCCGCGTTCCGAAGAATCTCAAGAGGCCACGATGGATTCGGTGATAAAGTGTCCTGAACCAGGTTAGTGAAGCGGTTTCCAATGTCCAAGAGTGTACTTTTGTCGTAGGTGATCAGTGCCGACGTTATGTGTGTAAAAATAGAAATCAAAAGTAAGTAAAAAAGTAAATAAAAGCATAGTCTTAGCGGAGCGACCCGGACGGCGGCCGAACATAGCAGCGCCATCTTGGATAATGAGATCATTCTCGGCTATTCCGAGATCACCGTAGCCACCCGATCCAGTCCGTATCCAGATCAGATGGTCACTGCAGTCACCCGGATCCGCATCCAGTCCAGATGGTGGATCAGCAACTAGAGATGACCTCTACAGCCCTGAACGTCAGCGGAGATCAGGACACCTAGATGAGCCCCAGAGACAGATCCCCAGTGAAGACCTCGTCGCCTAGACGGCCATCGGGACAAGACCTTGGGAACCCGATGAGTCCTTTACACAATCTGACTTTGCTGCAGTTGGAATTGAACTGCTGGTTCATGTGGCCAGATAAGAACTGGCCCCCCCGACTGAGCCTGGTTTCTCCCAAGGTTTTTTCTCCATTCTGTCACCGATTAAGTTTTGGTTCCTCTGGCTTGCTTAGTTGGGGACACTTAATTTCCAGCGATATCGCCGACTTGATTGCACAGATACAATCAAGATAAACTGAACTGAGCTGGACGATGACGTCACTGAATTCAATAATGAAATGCCTTTAACTGAAAATTGAGTGTTTAATCTTGTCATTTTACATTATTGACACACTATTTTCCTATTTTGATATTGGAAAGTTGCTTTGACACAACCTGTATTGGTAAAAGCGCTATATAAATAAAGGTGACTTAACTTGACTTGGTTTTGGTTGTCTGTTGTGCTATCCGGGATTAAAATTTATATTTTAATAATATTAAGATATTAAATTAATTAATATTTATTAAATGAATATAAAAATGTGGCAGGTATATAATTGTCTGGCGCCCGAACATAGATAACTGAGTGTGTTTTTTTTTGTTCTTTTTTTGAGGCTTTCGGTCTGAGAGTCGAGTAAAGTCTGAGTGCAATCTTTGTTATGAACAAAACGTGGTCTTACAGTTAGGACTCAGTGTCATCACACGGGTGACCCGGATTTGGTTCCCGCTTCAGATAGCTTTTTTTTGTTTGTTAACTTTTGTTTTGGAACAAGACAACCACCGTTACAATTCGTTGACCGAAAATGCATGCAGGTCCCCTACCTTCTATATGGAAGCCAGCGCAGTTAAGAGCACTGTCTTTATTGATAGAGTTCTCAGCTCTGCGGACTGCAATGGCTCAAAGGGGGCCTTCTGGAACCAGGACCGGTTGGGCTAGTAAGGCGCAACTAGCAGGACCTGCTCCTTGTCCTCCCTGACTTTGCACAGTGTCTGTAAATGGCACGAAGCGACCTCAGATACTTCTGACTCCATAGGAGGACATGGTGGGCAAGTTGCAACATACGATGGGAGTGTAGGAGTTGATGTACACAATGGTCACAGTGTTGTCCATATGGAGCAGTACCATCGCAAGACATACTGTAAGCAACTCGAGGCAGTTGATATGCCAATGCAGCTGGGGGCCCGTCCAAATCTCCGAAAAGCTGCATGCCCATTGCACGTGGCACCCCAGCCTTTGGTGGAGGCATCCGTGAACACAACAGCATGCCTGGACACCTGTACTAGGGGAACTCCTGCCCGTAGAAATGCAGGGTCTGACCACGGGCTGAAAGCTTGGCGAAAGGCCGGAGTGATCGTCACTCGGTGCGTGCCGCATTGCCATGCCCATCTCGGGACTTGGCCGTAAAGCCATTGCTGAAGTGGCCTCCTATGAAGCAGTCTGAGCGGCGTTACTGCTGCTGCGGATGCCATATGCCCCAGAAGCCTCTGAAATTGTTTCAGTGGGGCCACTGTCCTGCCCTTGAGATAATTCAAGCAGTTCAGCATTGACCGCAGGGGCGGACTTACCCATTAGGCAAAGGTAGGCGACTGCCTTGGGCCCCCAAAAGCCAAGGGCCCCCTAAAATGCTTTTCATATACTAGATGCGCATTAAGTGCGGACACGTGAATGGTTTCTGTTTACATTGTTTATTACCACGACAACCGTCTGCATGTCTGAGTTGAACGTGCTTCTTGTGTATCCTGGTTATAGCAAATTAAAATATTATGCATCTGAAGCTGACTGCCGCACGAGCGCGAGGTCTCTCTTTCCCAGCTCGCACACACCTCTCTCTCTCTCTCTCTTTCTCTCTCTCTGAGTCTGTATTGTTCAGCAAGCGGCGGAGAGGAGCAGCGCTTTCAGTTAAAAAACAGATAGTATGTTGCTTCTCTAATTTTACATGCACGTATAGCCGAAATGACAACACAGCAATTGTCTTTATCTTATGTGTAGCCTATTTGATTTTATCAGACGACGGCTGGATTATAAATCAGGATTTTTGTGCAGATTCTTGGGAGGGAGAGCTTGTTATGTAGTCTTAATGGGTCATGTTTCAGTCACTATTTCATATTCATTCCGTTGTCTGACAACAGAAACAGTAAAATATTAATGAAAACAGTTTTATTGAGAATTTAGCTGCATCAAAATACAGTATGTGGCACAGAGGCAAACAAATGTAATAATAAATAATAAATTTACATTTTGCATGTTCAGAAGAAGTGAGCTGCCCTGTCGTGCGAAAATGTAAACAGGTTTGTGTAAGCAAATTGCTCAGTGCAAAGAAAGAGAAGTAATGGGAACCTGGTATTTCTATGTTCTTTTTTTCATGTGTCTAATAGACATGAACAAGTTCTTTGAAAAACATCTATGACCAATGAAACATGTCTACTCTTCATGCTCTATGTTAACTATGGTTTCACTAATAATAAACATATTGCATAAAGTATCCATATTTGTTCATGCCCATGTTGATTAGCATATTAAAAACTTGAAAATTATTAATTTAAGGTACATTTAGAACAGATAAATATGTGCGAATAAGTTGTGATTATTCGCAAGTTAACTCATGACAATCATGCGATTAATCGTGATTAAATATTTTAATCGATTGACAGCCCTAATTCAAAATGACTAAAATTAAATGTAGGCTTACGCTGGTAACTCATCAGTGGACTTTCCTCGTCAATATAGGCTATATTCACACTTTTCTCATTCTCACTAATTCAAGTTTTTATAAGAATGAACCTCTGAAGGGAACCAAATGTCTTCAGAAAAGTTTAGATGGCATTTTCATTTTACCTGATAAAGTATCATTTATGAGCTGATCACTGCTTTGTTTACAGTCATTACCGGGCAAACCACTATATTTCTGACATTCCAAAAGCACCTCCTACTGGCAGAGAATGAATGTGCATTTTCAATAATCCAGTCTGCAGTTTTTGCTCAGACAATGCGAAAATCCACCGACATAAACCCGTTTTAAATAATATAATAATTTATATGTCTGACTCATCCCTTTTCTTAAAAAAAATGGTAGAGAGAGATCGTAGGGTACTATGTCTCAAAAAATTTGATTTATTGCCCCTCATAAAAATACCACCCACCAAGCCCCCAATCCCTCCCTCCCTCCCTCCCGCCATAACTGGACACCTGTTTGGACACCTGTTGTACACCCCCACCCATCTAAATGGCGATCTGGTTATCCACTCCAGTGTGTTTAAGGAATGTATGACTGTTTTTGTGTGTGGGCCGTTGTTATGTGCTTTTAAACTTTAAATGGTGAAATCGTGTTAAAGGGAAGTTTTTATTAAAGTGTTTTCACATCAAATATACATGTAAAACGTGCAATGACTGTTTTTCCCTTCAAGTCAAGACGTGTTGGTGTAATTAAAACAATTTTAGGCAAAGTTAGAAAATAAAGCATTAGATACGCTAGTTTTTCTATCATTACAATTATAGATAGTTTGACAAAGTTAAATAAAAAGAAGAGTTGAGAGTGTTTGTTCATCTAACAAAAAAGCACCAAACACGTTCGTTAACATTAGAAAATGCTGTCTTATCTTACCGTGTTGTGAAATACAAAATATCAGACCGTTAAGTAAGATCATACAGTTTAAAAGTAAAAAAAGAGCCGTCATCTAAAAATAAACGAACATCGTTCGTTAAAACAACAGTATCCGGCAGTAGTCAAAATCTCCGTGGTTGTCTATCGTTACAATTTAGGTAAGTTAGCTAACGTTTGTCACGACAGAAAAGTTAGAACAAAAGAAAGAGTCCCGAGCGTCTAGCACTGATATCCGAGAGTTCGTCCACACGCTGCGCTGTCAAACTCAGAATGAGGCCTGGAGCGCGCGGACCAAACCACGCCTACGACCAACCCTAACACGGGCGGAGAGACCGAACCAAAGATTTAAAATAATTAAAGTAATGCTTTTAACATTAGAACGAATGTTATTTTAATAAATCTTTAGCAGTTCTTAATTAATGAAACCGTATAGCATTCGCCCTAAACCTTTTCACTTTAAAATTAGCTTAGATTATACAAGTTTCCTTTTAAACAAACATCACTAATCCAAAGGCCTTTATTTTATTTAATTATTCACACTTAATTTAGTCATACCTATTATTTACTCTTTGATTTTTGTCAAGCTTAAGACGTCTGCTGTGCTATATAACCCAGACTTGTATCGCTTTTAAATGACACAAGTTTCCTTTTAAACATACATCTCTAGTCCGTAGGAAAAATGTTGTTTGTTTTACTTTATTTAGTTATTCACACTTAATTCCTTTATTTACTCTTTGTTTTTTTGTTTTTTGTCAAGTTTAAGTCTTCTGACTTGTTATATAACCCAGACTTTTTTCACTTTTAAAAATTAGATTACACAAGTTTTTCCTTTTAAACATACATCTCTAGTACACAGGCCTTTATTTTATTTAGTTGTTCACAATTAATTTAGTGAATCCTTTATTTACTCTTTGATTTTTGTCAAGTTTAAGACGTCTGACGTGTTATATATAACCCAGACTTTTATCACTTAAAAAATTAGATTAGGCCTACACAAGTTTATTCCTAAACAGTCACATCTATGCCACGGGCTTTTAATTTATTTAGTTATTCATAGGTTACTTAACACACAATTGTTCTTTGATTTTGTCAATCTTAAGTTGCGATGTGGTATAACAGTTTGAAAGCATACACGTGCATATGCGAACGCAAACAGGATTTCTCTTTGATTTCCACCCGTAACGTTTGTGGTGTGTTATCTATCAATTGAAACAGACACATAACATCTAAACTTTACAACATACTAAGAAATGCAAATATCTCATCTCACGCAGTGCGGTGAGACCAGAATGGTGCTGTGTGTCTGGACTTATGATTACTGACGTGTGTATATCTGATCAAGAGGTTGTTGTAAAACAAAAAAGGTGATTCTGGGGAGTTGTGATCTGCAATCTAATGAGTTTGGAGGGGCCTGGCGATTTGAACGATGGTGTTGTGTCAGACAAAGTTCAGAGATCAAAACAGATATTTCTTGTAAGATGTAGTTCAGTGATCAAAGTATGTCCATAGTACCCTTTTTTACAACATGCACCTGCGAGTGCGGGGAGGATCCGGTCCTGGTGAACTTTTTGCCTAAAGTTCAGTGATCAAAGGGCATCCATCGCATCTATTTTATGACATACACCTGCGTATGTGAACTTTGTCAAAAGTTCGTTGGAATGGTTCACTGGATGGTCAACACACACACTAAAACAACTCCTACATTTAAACATTTAGACTTTTACAAATGAAAACTTTTAGAATCACACCGGGTATCTCTACAAGATGATGAAAAACAGCATGATTAAACAACGATATGACTTTTGTTTTAACAAATACATTTTTAGATCTTTCAAACCTAAAACTATGATGCTCTAAACAAACCAAGGATTAGAAGCAGTCAAATGATCCTCTGATGAACGCAAAATGGTTACAGAGTCTTTCTTTATGAATTAGAGTTAAATTAGACTACAAGTTAGTCGTCATAAGGTTGTTTGCAACAAAACTAATTCCTACAAATGTCTCACAGAATCTTTACAGCAGTTTAGACTTTCTCTCTCACTTTAAAAATGGTATTATTAACCGTGTGTTTAAATGCAGCATGTTTATTTTTTACACTATAATGTTTTATTTTATTAAAAATAAAAACAACTGGTCTATATAGGGTTATTTTACTAAGATATGATCAAATAATTGACAGAGGAAATAGTTCAAATAATCGATAAGTCCAACTTATCAACCCTGTTTGATGTGTCTGACGGTTTGTGACAAATATCTTACTGATACAGACATGTTAAGATGTTAAGTATGTGTGAAACGTGTAAAGTTCAATATTACTGTTAAAAATAGTATAATAAAACAAACACACACACACACACACACACACTAAAACAATCCCTATACAGTTAAACATTCAGACTTTTATGATGTCCCATACAAATCTTTTACAAATAAAAAACTTCTTAGAGTCACACCGAGTATCTCTACAAGATGATGAAAAGCAGCATGATTAAACAATGATATAACTTTTGTTTTAACAAATAAGTTTTTAGATCTTTCAAACCTAAAAGCATGATGCTCTAAAGCAAGGGTTAGAAGCAGTCAAATTATCCTCTGACGAATGCAAGACGGTTACAGAGATTCGTCTTTATGAATTAGACCTAAATTAGACTAAAAATTAGCTGTCGTGAGGTTGTTTGCAACAAAAGTAGTTCTTAAACAAGCTGCAACAAATGTCTCACAGAATCTTTACAACAGATTAGACTTTCTTTCTCACTTTAAAAGTGGTATTATTAATCGTGGGGTTTAAATGCAGCATTTTTAAAATATTTTTTTCACAGTATAATGTTTTATTTTATTAAAATAAAAACAACTGATCTACAGTGTATATAGGTTTGTTTTTACTAAGATTTGATCAAATAACTGATATAAGAAACATGCAAATATTCGATAAGTCCATCTTATCATCCCCAAACTGATGTGGCTGATGGTTGCGATGACATAAATATCTTACTGATACAAACTTGTTAAGATGTTAAGTATCTGTAAAACATAGTTTAAAAAGTCATCTTTTTTAGCTTTCATGTAGGATTTGTGGCCGCACTCAAGTGGTTTTTGTGTAACAGAGTCCTGAGACAAATGAAAATAGAATGCGTGAAAGACTTTTCTCTTTAAGATATTTGTAATGACAGATTCAAAGTTTTAGATTGATTAAAACAATTGAGTGTACGCATTTCTCTTGAATATGTATACAGTAACCAGTGAGTACATGAATCAGTATAAATACATATCCTCATAAATTCAGTGTGATTCTATCATATCAATCAATAATTTAAAAAAAGATTTAATTTATATACCATACCTGGCTTTCTCTTCAAAACACAATAAACTTTCTTACTACTTTTTAAATGTGTAGAACAACCGTTTTTTGGGGGGAGGGGAAAACATATAGTGTTTCAAAGTTAGGATGATTGTAGTTTGTAGTTAATCACGTCTTTAACCTAAAAAAAACAATTAATTCAAACTCTCTTACGCACGCCTGCAGCTTTTCTCAGACAACCGCAAATTGCCAGCAATATTCTTAAGTCTGTTTTATCATTCAGCTGTAGCTGAAACTCTATAACAGAGTTATTTTATGCATTATTACAACTATAGATGCTGAAATAGATCATTAACCTGTTTAACTCTAAAAAATGGTTTGACAAACAAGGGTACGCTCATAAAACAAGCCTGGACCCAATTTGAAGCGTACAATCATTGCAGAAAATGTATTATTGCACCGCAGTAAGATAAAACTCTGTATGTGCGATTGACCAACTTTTCAGATGTTCAACGTGTTATTACAAGGATCTGTTTACTTAGTTTATGATGAAACTAGAAAATATAGGAGTGAGCTAACATTCGTTAAAAATACTGGTCACGTTCAATTAGATGAAGACGTGCAGAGGTAGCGAACACAACAAACTTGGGGGTCATGAAGCAAACCGTCTATCACGACGCACGTTCACCAGAATGGTGTTGATGATGCTGTTCATAATTTCATGATGAAGACGGACTGAATATTCAGATAGCAGATGGGACTGACTGACTTTTTGCTAATATTTGATTTCAAGAAAGCACAACCAAATCCTATTGCCATTTCACGAAATAACACAACAACGGAAGGTCCGTTTCAACATATACATGTCAAGTCTGCTTTACCATAAGTATAACATATTCTTCTTATATATAGGCTATATTTGTTTAGGCTAAATACGTTTTAACAATTATTTTTGTTTTTGTTTTTACAAAGCTGTTAAATTGAACGCTTGTAACTAATACCTCATTCAAATGTTGTTGGCCTTTCAGGTCAGCGAACTACAATACCCATCATACACCTCAGACTACAAACATGGTCGTTGGGGTTCCATTTCCCAAAATGGTCATACGTGACAGATCTCTAAATCGTCAGACTACTGATTAAACGCACGCTCAGATAGCCTATATAAAAAGACTCGCATTTCCACACTTTTTGCGAAGTATACGCTTCTGCCGCGTTGTGATGTTACAAACCCTTTTTGCGATCTCCGTTAGTGTTGCGAAGCCCGATCCATTCGGTTCAATGAACCAATTCATCGTCTCCTTAAGTCATCTCGCTGTGATGTCAGCATACAATTCTTTTCTAACAACTCAGGGTCGTTTTATATCAGTGAAACATTCAAATAAAGTTAACGGTGTGAAGGCGTCTTTTGTTCATTTAACCTGATGATGTTTGTGGTTGCGGTTTCATTGACAGATCCTTCATGTCAGATACGAGTCCTGATCGAACCAATATTGAGCAGCCTACACAAAAACGCTATGTTCTACATGTCTAAAGTATAAGTCTGTAAGAAAGAATAAACCGGTCTTATAAACTCATTGATTTAGCTTAACAACTTTACAATATAATCTGCACGATTGATACGCTCTTAAATTCGATAGTACACAAAATATGTGTAAAAGGACGGATAACATATTAACATGATGTTTTGGTTCATGTCTTACACAACTGCTCGTTACTTAACGTTTTCAATAAGTTTTAATATAAAAGATAATAGTCTGTTAACAATTTAGATAGTTTTATTATGAAAGCGCACAAATAACCGCTGAAGTACATACTGTTTGTTAAAATTGAAATAATAACCTACCATGTGCACATTTAACCACTTTATTTACATTATGCTGAATGTAAAACTCTTAAACAGAAACATTAAAACATTTCAAACTTGTCAAACAATCGCTTCAATACATTCCTCTTATGAAAACGCTTAAATAGAATACTGTCAAACAGAACGTTGTCTGCAAGTTCCCGACGTGTAAATTACCAACGAGTTCTCAAAGAGAAACATACTTATACTGAGCTTGAAAATATGTTCAAAACACATAAATAGCCATCACGCGTATAGTTCATGCGTTGTTCTAACGCATTCTGTTCGCCTTAAAACGATACATTCAATCAAAAATCTGACCAAAAGACAGTCAGACAGACAAAACCTCAACGATAGCTGAGATGGATCGAGAGGAAAGGGTACAAATAATTATTCTTCGCCACAATAACACACCGGGTCCGATAAATTTTATATCCTTACTGCAGACTTTCTCAACATTCTTTATCCTAGTTATTATTTACCTCTTATTCAATCATAAACCTACAAGAGTTAAAGAAAATTCCTTAATTGATAACGTTTTAATGTCAAATTCTCTAAGTGAAGAAATTAAATTCGGTGTTTTATATTCAGATTTGTCTGATCATTTTCCGATATAGCATTATTCTGTAATTAGGGTTAACAGGGTTAAACTCTCAAAAGAAATACAGCAAAATAATGTTTTTATCGATCGATTAAATATGATAGTCCCTCTACACGACGCTGCTTAGGACTAAACAAATTATATTTATTTTAGGTCATTTTTCAGGGCAGTCTACGATGCTGGTTCACAAGACAAACCGATCGTAAAAAGCGAGTGTTTGTGTTTTTCTTTTACCTGTACAACTCTTAAAGCTACGCATTTCACAGCGCGTACATAGATACGCATTTCTTTCGTGTATGTCTCTAAACAATAGTTAGGTAAACGGCTTACAGTTGATACGTCATTTTAAGTGAAAGGTGGGATGATTCGTGTCTTTTTTATTCTGTCCACACCAATGCTTTGAAAGGTGCACGTTTTTGACCATTTTAGGTGGTCTGCACCAGCACACAGACACGTGTTTTAGGTATTCATCTGACCAAAAGGTTTGATACTGGGGAAACACACGCAACAGCAGCTGTGTTTTGTCATGATTGTCTTCATAAACGAACCACTTTTATTAAAACAATGCGACATGAAGTTACTGTATTCAACAGCACAGTGCCTTGAAATATTGTAGTATATCGTTCTTTTTTTCCTTCTAAATATCTAAACACGTATTTAGCTTAAAAATTAGTTGTTACGTGTTTACAAAGTTGTCACGCCTGTTGTTGAATTTTATAACATATATTTCACCAAACCTAAAGGACTGAAAACAGGTTTAGCATAAGTTCGCATTTCAGCTGTTAGCCTGAAATGGCAAGTGAACTGGGATTTCATTACTGAGATAATCTACAGAATGTGAAACAAGCTCACAGTTACATTAGAGTTTTGGATTCTAGTTTATGTCGAATATTGTTTGTTACTGTTTCACAGGTTTAACACCTCATTTACTTGAAGACACGTACTGTATAAATCACAAAGTTTTCCACCGTAGTTGTCACAAGGAGAGCCAGAAGCAACGGGTAAGTAACACAATGATATATGTATTGGAGAGATGACAGGGAATAAGGAGAGGGGAGAGAAGGTGAGTGTCTTGGTAATGAGAATCCGGGTGGTTCGTGCACGAACTGAGAACTGTTCTTGTCCACAGGGGAAGGGAGTCCAACGCTCGGGTGAGCGGGAGAGTTCGCTGGAGAATCTGATGGAGAGCCAGGGGTCCAGGGATAGTCGCAGGAGATTGCAGGTAAGTCTAGGAGGTAAGTAAACACAGGTAAGTGTGTAGCAGTCAGGTACCGCTCAGGGTAGTGAACCGTAGACCGGACGATGAGTGTCAGAGAGCGTGTGGAGTTTATAGGGGTGCTGATGAGGGACCGCAGGTGCAGGTGATCAAAACTCAGGTGACTGGGATCTGGTAATTGGAGGTGATTGTGAACAGGTGGTTGCGGTTGACGGCAGTGGCTGTGACAGTGACAGTGACTCTCTGACACTACCCCCTCCTCCAGGGGCGGCTCCAGATGCCCTCAAACGGCGACGGGGGCGACCACGGCCTCTGGGTGCGGGACGATCAGGATGGGTGCGATGGAAATCCTGTAACAATATGGGGTCAAGGATATCGTCCCGGGCCACCCAGGATTGTTCTTCCGGCCCGTAGCCCTCCCAGTCGACCAGGTATTGTAGCCGACCTCCCCGTCGCCGCGAATCCAGGATGTCGCGGACCTGATACACAGAGGGTTGGTCAAGGATTTCTGGAGGAGGAGGCTCATCCGGCTCGTGCTGATCTGGTGGGGGAGAAGAACAGGGTTTGAGTAGGGACACATGGAACGTGGGGTGAATGCGGTACCTGGGGGGCAGCTGAAGCTGGTAGGAGACATCGTTGATCTGCCTCACGATCTTGAATGGACCAATGTAGCGGGGACTTCTTACAGGGCAGGCGGAGACGCAGATCACGGGTGGATAACCACACCCGGTCACCAGGTTGATAGATGGGAGCTGGGGCGTGTCGAGCATCTGCATAGGTCTTATGTCTCCGCACTGCCCGTTGGAGATGGACGTGCGCAAAGTCCCACACTCTCTCGCTCGCCCGGAACCAGTAGTCCACAGCTGGAACCTCCGATGGCTCTCCCGACCAGGAGAAGAGCGGTGGTTAGAAACCGAGTATGCACTGGAAGGGAGTGAGGCCGGTGGTGTTCTGACGGAGGGAGTTTTGTGCATACTCGACCCACGGGAGGAAACGGCTCCAGCTGTACTGGTTGTCCTGACAGTATGCCTGGAGGTACCGTCCGAGTTCCTGGATCTTGTGTTCAGCCTGGCCGTTTGTCTGGGGATGATAGCTGGAGGACAAGCTTGCCGTGACTCCCAGTAATCGACAGAAGGCATTCCACACTCGGAGATGAACTGTGGGCCGCGATCTGATACAATCTCCTCCGGAACTCCAAAGTTACTGAACACCTGGTGGAAGAGGTGTTCGGCGGTTTCCAAAGCCGAAGGCAACCCTCGAAGGGGAATGAATTTACAGGCCTTAGAAAAGCGGTCCACCGCTACTAGTATGCAGGTGTTACCTTCTGATTCTGGTAGCCCAGTTACGAAGTCGATTCCCAGATGCGACCAGGGCCAGCGTGGAATGGGGAGAGGAACGAGCTTGCCCACCGGCAGATGGCGTGGAGTTGATGACATGGCACAGACTGAACACTCTCGGACGTACCTGATGACGTCACGGGACATACTGGGCCACCAGTACCGGGCCTGAAGGAGCGAGAGGGTCCGTTGGCTGCCTGGATGTCCAGAGCCCGGTACTCTGTGAACTAAGCCCAGAAGGGGTTGTCGCTGGGAAGACGGGACGAAGAGCTTCCCTTCTGGGCCTCCCAGCGGAGCAGGTTCTGAGAGGGTGGCGGCTTGGATGTCCTTGTCGATATTCCAGACGATGGGATTGACTATCAGGGCTGGAGGGAGAATCGGCTCGGGATCGGCAGGACAATCTGGTGAGAATTGGCGTGACAGGGCGTCGGCCTTGCAATTGCGGCTTCCCGGTCGGTAGGTAATGGTGAAGTCAAACCGGGTAAAGAATAAGGCCCAGCGGGCCTGCCTTGGATTGAGCCTCTTGGCTTCACGGAGGTATTGAAGGTTCTTGTGGTCCGTGATTACCGTGAATGGGTGGTTGGCTCCCTCCAGCCAGTGCCGCCACTCCTCTAGAGCTAACTTGATGGCCAATAACTCCCTGTTCCCGATGTCATAGTTCTGCTCCGCTGAGGTTAGATTCTTTGAGTAGTAAGCACAAGCCTGGAGGGTAGGAGGCTCACCGAAATGCTGTGACAGCACAGCCCCGACCCCAGTGGTGGAGGCGTCCGCTTCAACCACGAATGGGACATGTGGATTGGGGTGACGAAGGATTGGGGCCGTTCTGAAGGCAGACTTGAGGGCTTCGAAGGCTTCGTGGGCATTGGGATTCCAGGCCAGGGACTTGGGCTTACCGCGAAGCAGGGTGGTGAGTGGGGCAGTGAGTAAACTGAAGTTCTTGATGAAGCGGCGATAGAAGTTGGCGAAACCTAGGAATCTCTGCAGTTCCTTAACCACAGAGGGGGTGGGCCACTCCATTACAGCCCTTACCTTCCCTTGGTCCATCTGAATTCCCTCTTGCTTGATGACATAGCCCAAGAATTGTATGGTGGGACGATGGAACTCGCACTTCTCAAGCTTCAGGAACAGATGGTACTGGCGGAGCTTCTGGAGGACCTGCTTGACGTGTTGGCGATGGTCGGCCTCGTTCCGGGACTAGATGAGGATGTCATCAATGTACACAATCACAAAGCGATGGAGATACTCCCGGAACACCTCGTTCATGAATTCTTGGAAGACGGAGGGGGCGTTGGCTAGGCCGAACGGCATCACTAGGTACTCGTAGTGGCCGGATGGAGTAATGAATGCCGTCTTCCATTCATCGCCTTCTCGAATCCGAACGAGGTTATACGCGCTTCGCAGGTCCAGCTTTGAGAAGATGCGAGCCCCACGGAGTTCCTCTAGAGCGGCGGGGACCAAGGGAAGCAGATAGGGGAGCTTGACCGTTTGGGAGTTCAGGGCTCGGTAATCAATGCAGGGCCTCAAGCCCCCGTCCTTCTCATCCACGAAGAAGAAGCTAGCCGCCGCAGGAGAACTGGATGGACGGATGTATCCTTGATTGAGAGCCTCCTGAATGTACTCCTCCATTGCCTTGCGCTCCGGGATGGACAGTGAATATAGTCTACCCTTGGGGAGTTTGTAGCCAGGCAGCAGATCGATTGCACAGTCCCATGGCCGATGTGGTGGTAGTTGGGTGGATGCCTGCTTGCTAAAAACATCCTGGAACGCCCTGTAATCAGATGGGATGGAGGGAGTCGAGCTGGGTTCAGGACTCTCAACTCGCGTGGAGGCTACCTGCGTGGTGGGGGACTGGTGCAGTGGACGAGGAATACCCTTGAGGCAGTGTTGGCAACAGGATTCGCTCCAGCGAATTACCTCACTTGTCTCCCATCTGATCTCGGGAGAGTGGGTGCTGAGCCAAGGGCGCCCCAGGATGAGATCCACGGTGGCTTCCTCCAGTACCAGAAACATGATCTCCTCCACATGCAAGATTCCGATCCGAAGCTTCAGGGGAAGAGTTTCAAACCTCACATGCCCACGTCCTAGCGGCTTTCCATTAATAGTCTCGACTCGGAGCTCCCGGGCATGCCGCTGACCGTGCAGATGTAGTCGATCTACTAGGTCCTGGGAGATGAAGTTGCCCGAGGAGCCCGAGTCGACCAGGGCTGAAGCTGAAACGGATTGACCTGAGGTGAGCAGTTGAACATTCAGCACTGTAAGCTTGGTTACTATAGAGTCTGTGTGGATTGTACTCACCGCAGGATGTGGGGGTTTAATGGGACAAGCCTGGATGAAATGGTCAGAACAAGCGCAGTAGAGACAGAGTCCAGTAGTCCAACGACGAGATCATTCACGAGGGGAGAGGCGAGACATATCAAGCTGCATGGGTTCTGGTACTGGGGATCCGTTGGCGGGTGAGGCTGGCTGGTGTGCGGCTTCGGTGAAGTGGCAGGCAGATAAATGTTGAGAGATACGGTTAGCCTTTTGTATAAAACTCTCTAATCCAACGGTGTCGTCGTAGATTGCCATCTGTGCACGGAGACAAGAATCCAATCCTTGACGAAATGCGCTGATCAAGGCTGGCTCATTCCATCCACTGGAGGCCGCCAGAGTGCGAAACTTCACCGTATACTCTTGAGTTGAGGAAGAGTCTTGACGCAAGCGCAGTAGCTGGTCCGCCACAGTGAGCGCTCCGGTGGCTCCTCCAAACACTTCCTTGAAATGAGTGATAAAGGCTTCATAGGAGTTAATTATGGCAGTATCGGCATTCCATATGGCTTTTGCCCAAGTTAGCGCTCCATCCGAAAGGAGAGAAATCAAAAAGGCTACCTTTGCACGCTCCGTGGGAAATTTATGCGGTTGCATCTCAATGAATAATGATAGCTGCAGAAGAAAGCCGCCACAACCAGCCGGATCACCCGCATAGACAGCCGGACTGGCAGAGGCAGATAATGGAGGGGCTGGAGCTGGCAAGAGCGGGGCCCGTAGTGTGTTGACTAGCTCCTCCAAGATCTCCGTCGGAGATGAAAACCGGGGTTCCATGGTGATGTCGGTATTGGTCCGGACTTCTGTCACAAGGAGAGCCAGAAGCAACGGGTAAGTAACACAATTATATATTTATTGGAGAGATGACAGGGAATAAGGAGAGGGGAGAGAAGGTGAGTATCTTGGTAATGAGAATCCGGGTGGTTCGTGCACGAACTGAGAACTATTCTTGTCCACAGGGGAAGGGAGTCCAACGCTCGGGTGAGCGGGAGAGTTCGCTGGAGAATCTGATGGTGAGCCAGGGGTCCAGGGATAGTCGCAGGAGATTGCAGGTAAGTCTAGGAGGTAAGTAAACACAGGTAAGTGTGTAGCAGTCAGGTACCGTTCAGGGTAGTGAACCGTAGACCGGACGATGAGTGTCAGAGAGCGTGTGGAGTTTATAGGGGTGCTGATGAGGGACCGCAGGTGCAGGTGATCAAAACTCAGGTGACTGGGATCTGGTAATTGGAGGTGATTGGGAACAGGTGGTTGCGGTTGACGGCAGTGGCTGTGACAGTGACAGTGACTCTCTGACAGTAGTAGGCCAACTCTGAAACCAGACCAAAAAATAAAAATAATAGCTTGAGACTTAGTTGTAGCAGTATGAAAATTGTTTTTATGATTTGTCCGTGTTGTTCTGAACCACGGTTTCATTTTTAACAACACAATTCATATTGTACTGTCATGTGTGATTGTAAAAATTTTGCGTGTGTGTGTCTTGTTTTTTCTCTTCTTTTTTTTTGCAAACAGTACTGCTGTAATGTTAGCGAACTCTTTGTGTTCATCGTATTCGTAGATATTTATGTGAATTTGCTTGATTTAATAAAATATAGCGTCTTCATTCGAGACATTTATTTTATATTATACGTAATACATATTTCTTATTAATGATCATTAAATTGATAACAAACAAACAAAAAACTTATCTTGGGCATGACCTATGTTTATGACTTCCCGGCGACAACCCACCCTATAGCCGCTCAACAGGTTGAGGGCTGGTCCAAACACTAAAACCAACGACGACTGACCTGATAAACTCTGTTGCGGCGTTGCTACCAGGTTTGAAAGTGCTGATGGAGGAGCTACTGGCTTGTCGATCAAAACGTTATCTACATGGAACCCCAAAATCTTCTTCAACAATCCAATTTGTCTGAGCCTGACGCGCTCTGTAATTTTTCTACTAATAACGCTTCGGCGGATCTGAACCATAAACCAGAAACTGAAAGTGAAATTCCACAGGACCGTCACGGATTAAAACAGTCACTCAAGATTCTAGGAAACGGCGACAATGCTCTATATCGGTTAGGGGACAAAGTTTATCTCTTGGAAAGAATCGAATTCTGAACAGGATGTCTAACGCCGCGCAAAAGCTGATGGAGCGCGATTGGTGTTCTGGCGACGCTAAGCAACTGGACTGCGGCACGGGAAAAACGTGTTTTGTAAAAGACGTCATAGACCCCACGTTTAAACTACATTACAGAGGACAGATGATCAAACTGATACGTAAGATCATCGCTGCGGCGTGCGATACGAATCACGATTGTACGGGAGATACCAAACGTGTAAAAAATCTCAAGAACGAAATGAAAATTGTAAGAAGCGTAAAATATCCATGGCCTGATTTGACTAGCATGTTTCTCACCAGCAGAGAGTCGGCCTGTATAATTACCAGAAAAATTCTGGATGTGATGTCTGAATGCGAGGATGAGATGGACATTAACGAGGTTCTCTGTCTGTGTACGTCCGTAACGGATCAATGTGTATTGTTGGCAGAAATTGCGATTCTATGACATGAATCGCTGGTTGATTTCATATTACACAAAAATATATTGGCCATCAGAGATTTTCTATTCTGGCTTGACCACTGTGTGTAACGGCTATTTGATCATTTTCTTCACTACTTCAATGTATGTTCATCGATATATTGTTGAAATAAAAGGTTCTCAGCTCGTTATTCTGTTCTCTGACTTCATAAAAATGTCTTTATTTAAAATGTAACGATTTACCGGTACAGATAGCAAGTTTTTTGTTTGTTTGTTATCAATTTAATGATCATTAATAAGAAATATGTATTACGTATAATATAAAATAAATGTCTCGAATGAAGACGCTATATTTTATTAAAACAAGCAAATTCACATAAAAATCTACGAATACGATGAACACAAAGAGTTCGCTAACATTACAGCATTACAGTTTGCAAAAAAAAAAGAAAAGAAAAAACAAGACACTCACACGTAAAATTTGACAATACAATACAATATGAATTGTGTTGTTAAAAATGAAACCGTGGTTCAGAACAACACGAACAAATCATAAAAACAATTTTCATACTGCTACAACTCTCAAGCTATTATTTTTATTTTTTGGTCTGGTTTCAGAGTCGGCCTACTACGGTGGAAAACTTTGTGATTTATACAGTACGTGTCTTCAAGTAAATGAGGTGTTAAACCTGTGAAACAGTAGCAAACAATATTCGACATAAACTAGAATCCAAAACTCTAATGTAACTGTGAGCTTGTTTCACATTCTGTAGATTATCTCAGTAATGAAATCTCAATTCACTTGCATTTTCAGGCTAACAGCTGAAATGCGAACTTATGCTAAACCTGTTTTCAGTCCTTTAGGTTTGGTGAAATATATGTTATAAAATTCAACAACAGGCGTGACAACTTTGTAAACATGTAACAACTAATTTTTAAGCTAAATACATGTTTAGATATTTAGAAGGAAAAAAAACCCCGATATACTACAATATTTCAAGGCACTGTGCTGTTTAATACAGTAACTTCATGTCGCATTGTTTTAATAAAAGTGGTTAGTTTATGAAGACAATCATGACAAAACACAGCTGCTGTTGCGTGTGTTTCCCCAGTATCAAACCTTTTGGTCAGATGAATACCTAAAACACGTGTCTGTGTGCTGGTGCAGACCATCTAAAATGGTCAAAAACGTGCACCTTTCAAAGCATTGGTGTGGACAGAATAAAAAAGACACGAATCATCCCACCTTTCACTTAAAATGACGTATCAACTGTAAGCCGTTTACCTAACTATTGTTTAGAGACTATCATATTTAATCGATCGATAAAAACATTATTTTGCTGTATTTCTTTTGAGAGTTTAACCCTGTTAACCCTAATTACAGAATAATGCTATATCGGAAAATGATCAGACAAATCTGAATATAAAACACCGGATTTAATTTCTTCACTTAGAGAATTTGACATTAAAACGTTATCAATTAAGGAATTTTCTTTAACTCTTGTAGGTTTATGATTGAATAAGAGGTAAATAATAACTAGGATAAAGAATGTTGAGAAAGTCTGCAGTAAGGATATAAAATTTATCGGACCCGGTGTGTTATTGTGGCGAAGAATAATTATTTGTACCCTTTCCTCTCGATCCATCTCAGCTATCGTTGAGGTTTTGTCTGTCTGACTGTTTTTTGGTCAGATTTTTGATTGAATGTATCGTTTTAAGGCGAACAGAATGCGTTAGAACAACGCATGAACTATACGCGTGATGGCTATTTATGTGTTTTGAACATATTTTCAAGCTTGGTATAAGTATGTTTCTCTTTGAGAACTCGTTGGTAATTTACACGTCGGGAACTTGCAGACAACGTTCTGTTTGACAGTATTCTATTTAAGCGTTTTCATAAGAGGAATGTATTGAAGCGATTGTTTGACAAGTTTGAAATGTTTTAATGTTTCTGTTTAAGAGTTTTACATTCAGCATAATGTAAATAAAGCGGTTAAATGTGCACATGGTAGGTTATTATTTCAATTTTAACAAACAGTATATACTTCAGCGGTTATTTGTGCGCTTTCATAATAAAACCATCTAAATTGTTAACAGACTATTATCTTTTATATTAAAACTTATTGAAAACGTTAAGTAACGAGCAGTTGTGTAAGACACGAACCAAAACATCACGTTAATATGTTATCCGTCCTTTTACACATATTTTGTGTACTATCGAATTTAAGAGCGTATCGCTCGTGCAGATTATATTGTAAAGTTGTTAAGCTAAATCAATGAGTTTATAAGACCGGTTTATTCTTTCTACAGACTTATACACAGTAAAATACTGAGTGTTAAATTAACACTGCTCGGATCATATATGGTCCCACTCTAAAAGAGTGTTAAAGTAACACTGAAGCATTGTTAAAGTTAATGGGATAATTATGTGATTAATTAAGTGCCGATTGAGCATTAGTGATGAACACCTGCTGTTAGCAAGCAGAATCACTGAACAAAAGAGAAACACAAGAACTACAACTGACTTCAACCACATCCTTAGATGAAATCAACTGAAATAAAAGACATTAAATTTCTCAAGATCTCAGCAGAAGATGATTAATCAAACAGCATCACCAACTTCACTCACTACTAACCAGTTTGACTTTTTTTTGTCATGCATCTAAAAATTTCTTATTAAGAATTAACAGAGGTTTAGATGTTAATGTTTATTGAAAATAATACAATTTGAATTCACCGTTGTGGAGATCAGCGTTTGCTTTAGTTGGGCTCTTGACCCTCAATTTTTTAACATTAGTTTTTCTCTCTTTCCTGTAATTTTGTTTATAAAACACATTTGTTATGGCAAGAAAAGCCAAGAGAAAATGTAATCAGATTATGGCTCTTATTTGATAATGATGTAGTTGTCATGCAGTAGCCTGATTCACTGATGTCATCAGTGGTGTTGTATATATTTAGTTTATGTTATTGGTCACAACTGCATTTTAATGAAATATGAATAACTTTAAAAACACTTTGAACACCAGTTTAGAACGTTTGTACTGTTTAGACACGCAGACATCAAGAATCAGCATATGAATCTCAACAATGGTGACGATCATCAGACAGATTCATGTTGCATTGCATTCTGGGTGCACCAATCATAACTCATCCATGGCTCCCAGCATGCATTGCGACATGAATAACTTATGCAGCTGCATTGTCTTAGTATTATTTATTCTTACTTTCACCATTGCTGAGATTCACATGCTGATTCTTCATGTCTGTGATTGCCAGAATTGAAACTATTTAATGAGCCATACTTATAAAAGTGGTTTATAAAGTTTTCTCACATTGTCATCTCATATAATAGAACTGCAATAATACAGAAATCATTAAAACACTACAGATTTAGGTAAAATGCAATCAGAGACTCAGACACGAAATAATTTCATCATAAGCTCCTTGCCATCACATATGTGCTTTATAAACACAATTGTAACAGCCAAAGTGAAAATTATATTTAAGAAGTCAAGGGTCAAGAGGCAACTAAAGCAAACACTATTCACCAAAACAGTAAGTTGAAAAAAGAAAAACACATCTAAACCTTAATTCTCAGTAAAGACCTTCTGTTTTAGATAATCCAGAAATAAAGGCTAACTTGTTAGTAATGCATGAAGCTGTTGATGTTTGTGGAGTTGTTTAATTATCTTCTACTGAAATATTGAGAGATTTAATGTCTTTTATTTCAGTTGATTTCATCTAAGGATGTGGTTGAAGTCAGTTGTAGTTCTTGTGTTTCTCTTTTCTTCAGTGATTCTGCTTGTTAACAGCAGGTGTTCATCACTTGTGCTCAATCAGCACTTAATTAATCACATAATTATCCCATTAACTTTAACACTGCTTCAGTGTTACTTTAACACTCTTTTAGAGTGGGACCATATATGATGCAAGCAGTATTAATTTAACACTCAGGATTTTACTGTGTAAGAACTTTTCAAAAGAATCATGTAATTATAATTGGAAAAAATTGTTGTTAGATGGCTAGGATCTACCACCTGTTGGCCGGCGACAGCCTATGACGTCACTACCGGCATGACCACAGTATAAAGGGGAGCCGGGAAAATACATCATCCACTTCTTCGTCTGAAGCTTGCATCCAAAGCATGGCACCGCGCCTATAGGACGCAGTGTCTCGTTCCCTACTCTTAGGGAACCATGGTTACATATATAACCTGAGACGTTCCCTTTCGAGGAAACTTCAAACTGCATCCTCTAGGGGTCGCTATGGGGAACGGAATACCCACGCCGCCATGCTGAGGAGAGTGCAAGCCAAGCACAAGGGGTGAGCACTAATTACCAACTCTACCCGGCTAAGGGAGTTGCCCCTGGGACGGTTAGACGGCTGTCAGTGACATTATCCCCTACGGCCAAAGACCCGAGCTGCATACCCTGAAACTTACCTGTTAAGGGCCGGGACTCCCGGACCCAGGGTAGAGCTCGAGGGCTTAGAATCATAAGAAAAGATTCCTTTAAGGGTATACGGCCAAGTGCCTAGGATAGTAGCTAGGTCCTGGCCTGTCACCCAGGGGCTACCGCTTGCTCTGCATGAGCTCAATGAGGGAACTGTCTCAACAGACCCTTGGTAGCAACACCCTGTTCAAGTCAGTATCACTGTGATACATAGGCAGAGTGGGGCCCAAGGCGAAACCGGGGCCTGACCAACTCAAAGAAAAGGGCACGAAGCCGCAGCGCGTAAACCCTACCGTACAGGATTTTAGAAAGAACGCAAAACACTTGATGTGCGATCTTACCACAACGTGGATTTTTAGAAAGTGCACAGAGACTACACTGTAAAAAAATGATTCATTATAGTTGTTTCAAAATATTACAAGCAATATTAATAATTAAATTAACACATTAGAATTAATTAGAATTAATTAAATGAGATACTTACAATTAACCATTCAAAATGAGTAAAATAGCATGAAAAAATTAAGTAAAATTTAAACAAAAATATTGGTTTCATTGGGAAAAAAAAACCCCTCTGCTAATGAATACTATGTTATGCATGCCAGGCCAGTAGTTGGCGATCAAGAAACACCCTGCGAAAACATTATACGCATGCACATGACGTCAAATTTTTCACAAATTCACGTTTTTGTTGTTTACTTGGAGATGATACAGGCATCGTGTTCAAAAGCTTGTATTTTCAGGCCCCCAAAACAGTTATTGAAGACACCTGATGTTAACAAACAGAATCGCTGAAGGAGAAAATCTTATTTTTTATGTCACCATTACAGTGGTCAGTGTTTGCATTAGTTGGGTTCTTGACCCGTGACTTTTTAACAATAAGTTTTGTTTGGCTGCTGTAATTGAGTTATAACAGCCAGACAAGCCAAAATAAAATGAGGTCATGTGGTGTTGTTATGTGGTGACATGAAAATCATTTGACATGACTCTGAGTTGGGTGTACCTTATCGATTACAGCCATCCTGTGATTGTACAGAATAAGTTCTGGAATTATCAGCATAATCAGAAAAAAAATTATTGGAAAAAATTTAATTTCTGATAAAAAAAAAAGACCTGTAAGTCCTGTAAAAATGAAAGTAAGTCTAACTCAGAGATTAGTCTCTACATGAGTTCAGTGATTCAAGTCAAATGATGATTATGCATAACCAAAACCAACTGATTACCTTTTATCTCGGCTTGTCTAGCTGCTAAAACTCAGTTACAGCAACCAAACAAAACTTATTGTTAGAAAGTCAAGGGTCAAGAGCTCAACTAGAGTAAACACTGACCACTGTAATGGTAATCTAAAAATTAAGATTTTCTCCTTCAGCGATTCTGTTTGTTAACATCAGGTGTCTTCAATAACTCTGTTTTGGGGGCCTGAAAACACAAGCTTTTGAACACGATTCCATTTCAACAAAAATTTTAATTTGTGAAAAAGTTGATGTCATGTGCATGCGTATTACATTTGTGCGGGTTGTTTCTTGATCGCCAACTACTGGCCTGGCATGCATATAGTATTCTTTAGCAGAGTGTGTTTTACTTAATTTTTTCATGCTATTTTACTCATTTTGAATGGTTAATTGTAAGCATCTCATTTAATTAATTCTAATTAATTCTAATGTGTTAATTTAATTATTAATATTGCTTGTAATATTTTGAAACAACTTTATTGAGTAAATATAGTGAATCGTTTTTTACAGTGTAGCGCATGCACTTACCATAACATGCATAGTAAACACCGTTCTAGGGAATCACAGAGGCTGTTATTACCACAAGCGAGCGACTTAACAGGGAGGCAGAGAGAGGTCTAACAACCTGAAGTTGCTGACTCAGAGCTCTGGGCAGCGGAGAACTTAACTCTCTTTTTTTTCTATTTTTTTTTTTCTTTTTTCGAAGACCCCCACACCAGAGCCGGGCCCAAGCGTATGCACCAACCCATGCTCCCGGCGGCACACCAACCAGGACCCAAGCCCCCCAGGCCCCGCCGTAACCCCAACCCGGAGGCAGAGCGCCCCCAGAACCCCAAGCCCCCCCCCGGACCAACCCCGGAACAGTGCGGCCGCCAGGCTGGTAACCTACGTCCGCCGGCACATGCATCCCCAGCAGCGCTGCATGCAGCCGCCAGAAAAACAGCACCCAAGAGTCACCAATACCCCATCCAGGCCAAGGCCGCAGCCCCAGCGCCGAACCCCCCAAGAAACCCACCCCCAGGGAACCCCCAGATGCCCCAGGCCCACATCGCCACCCCACGCCAACAACAAAAACCACAGCCGGACAGAATCGGGACCCCCACTCACACTAGGTGATGGAGCTGATCAAAGGAGCCCAGAGAGATTGATCTAATGTGGCAGCAGAGACTGTGTCAAGACTAATATAATCCAACAAATAATCTCTATATTGGTTGATATTAAGATTATTTTTATTTTTCCAGTTCATGAGGACAGTCTTCTTAGCAATGCATAGGGCAGTGAAAGCCATGTGGATTGTGTTACCTTCTGTAGTGACACCATCTAGGTCGCCCAACAAGCAGACTAAAGGAGAGGCTGGAATAGAACATTTAAGACACTTTGATAAGTCTTCACAACTTAACTTAACAGAGAACTTAACTCTCAGCATGAGAGGGAACTCAGATGCTCAGAAGGGAGCGGCATGCTCAGGTAATCCTCTATGGTGCACAGTAAACTCTCCAGAGTAAAATTAACTCTATTCAGAAAACATTTGGTCCCACTCTAAATAGAGTTAAATTAACACTGAAGCAGAGTTAAAGTTAATGAACTAATTAAGTGACTAATTAAATGATGATTTAGAATTAGTGATGAACACCTGCTGTTAACAAGCAGAATCACTGAAGAAAAGAGAAACACAAGAACTACAACTGACTTCAGCCACAGATGAAATCAACTGAAATAAAATAAGACATTAAGTCTCTCAAGATCTGATTAAACAACTCCACAAACAGCATCACCAGCTTCACTCATTACTAACCAGACTGACTTTATTGATGAGGTCTACAGAAGATCTTACTAAGAATTACAGAGGATCAGATGTTGATGTTTTATTGGTTAAAATTATGTCACCATCATGGAGATCAGTGTTTGCTTTAGTTGGGCTCTTGACTTCTGTGTTAGATCTTTCTCTGTAACAATGCATGTAGTGTTGTAAAGCAGAGAGATCAGTGCTGTACTTAATGTAAGCACGTAATAGCTGATTTTATGATGAGATCATATCATGAGTTATCATGAGCTGGTTTGATTACATAGAAAGCTTTTTTTTTTGTTACTTCATTAGATGTGGAATCACTAATCTAATTAGTGTAATCTACCCTGTGAAACTATAGCAGGCCAACAAAGTGCTGCTCTAATAGTTCTTGTGAATGATTTTAAGTCCATGTAATGCATAAAAAAATTCAAATTTCTGTGTTATGTAGATACACAGACATCAAGAACCAGCACATGAATCTCAACAATGGTGACAATCAACAAAACGCTTCATGCTGCAATGCATGCTGGGTACCAGCACAGTGTAAAAAAATAAAAATAAAAAAATTCCCATCATGCACTGCAGTATGAATAATTATTGTCACCACTGTTGAGGATCATATGATAAGTGTTCATGTCTAAAAGCCTGAGCTAATGCAGTTTTTTTATATATATATATCTTCAACACAGGAGCATTATATTATTTTTGGGGGGTTGGTTTCGTAGTTCTGTAGCAGTTGAATGTCAGTCAATAAACCAAAAAAAAAATCACTTCATGATTTATTTCAAAGGAATCATAAGGAGAAAGCATAAGTTAGTCTGCTGCTTCAAGCTTTTGATTCAGCAATGCACAAATGTTTGTTGTGAAACAATATTGCAATTGCAGGTTACTAAAAGTGCCAAGAGCCCAACTAAAGTAAACACTGACCACTATTATGGTGGCATCATGTGTTTTTTTGTTTTTCTTGACCAATAAAACATCAAACCTCTGTTAATTATCAATTAGAGCTTCTGTAGACATACAATAAACTCAATCTGGTTAGTAATGAGTGAAGCTTGTGATGCTGTTTGTGGAGTTGTTTAATCAGATCTTGAGAGACTTAATGTCTTATTTTATTTCAGTTGATTTCATCTGTGGCTGAAGTCAGTTGTAGTTCTTGTGTTTCTCTTTTCTTCAGTGATTCTGCTTGTTAACAGCAGGTGTTCATCACTAATGCTCAATCATCATTTAATTCATCACTTAATTAGCTCATTAACATTAACTCTGCTTCAGTGTTAATTTAACTCTATTTAGAGTGGGACCAAATGTTCTCTGAATAGAGTTAATTTTACTCTGGGGAGTTTACTGTGTGAGGGGAGCAATGCTAGCTCGACCGACCACGAGAGCACCTGAGGCCGCTGAATCACAGCCCTCGGAAGGAAGCAGCGTGCTCATAGGTGACCCTCTGAGATGAGGGGAGCAATGCTGGCTCTACCAACAAGGCGCTCATACTCAGAAGGGAGCGGCATGCTCATAGGTGACCCTCTAAGGTGAGGGGAGCAATGCTAGCTCGACCAACAGGGAGAGCAATCTCTGAATTACAGAGCTCCGGGAAGCGGAATGCTCCACTCTCAGCATGGGAGGGAACTCAACCGCTCAGAAGGGAGCGGCATGCTTATAGGTGACCCTCTATGGTGAGGGGAGCCATGCTAGCTCGACCGACAAGGAGAGCAACCTAACAGGGAGGCAAAGAGAGGCCTAGCAACCTGCTAGCTCTGCTGACACGGAGCTCAGATACAAGGGCAACCTATCACCAAGCTCTGGGGAGCAGAGGACTCAACCCTCAGCATGAGAGGTTGAACTCAGATGCTCAGAAGGGAGCGGCATGCTCATATGTGACCCTCTTTGGTGAGGGGAGCAATGCTAGCCACTGCCTGAAACCTCGGTAAGCCCTCCAGAGCCACAATCCTAGCAGGGGAACACTCTAGGCAAGGGCTCAGGGAGATTGCTACTAAACCCCCGGGAGGGGAGCAGTCCCTGAGCTAGCACATAGATATCCTCAGATAGCCATGCACCTTCCTCAATAGGAGGCGTCCCCTGTCAAGAAACTGATAGTTTAAAAAGACCTGCTGGTCCTGGAATTGCAGTGCTGGGGACCTGATGACCAAGGAGGCTCCACAGAGACCTACGACTGCCAGTTTGACAGGACGGTATCAGAAGCAGAATTCCTGTGCTGTGGTTGGTGTTCATTTATTACTTAATTACACTAGTCAACATTTGAAGTGGATCAAAACCTTTCAACATAATTGTCCTAAAACCTAAAACCAAAATGTGTTCTTGTCTAAGGACAACTTTGATTAACTTTTTTGATCAACTTCAAATGTTAACTACAGTAGATTCATAATAAAAGAATCATAAAATAATATTTCAGCAAATGCCCTCCAATAATGCACATCTTTTCTATCATCTCTTATCTAAGTGCTGGCTAATCCACGCCGGCGCTAATGATGTTCAACTTCACCAGTCGGAGATCACTAAAAATAATGTTAAAGAGGTGTGTGAACTTGCAAGTACGATGTCAGACACTGTAATATGCTCTGGCCCCCTCCCTGCTTACCGGGGTGATGAGATTCATAGCAGACTGTCGTCACTCAATGGCTGGTTGTCTAAGTGGTGCCCGCAAAATAACATAGGTTTTATAGACAATTGGACGAGTTTTTGGGGCAGACCTGACCTGTTGAAAAGAGATGGTGTTCATCCCTCCTGGGGTGGTGCAGCTCTTCTCTCTAGAAATATGGCACATAGTCTTAGAGTTCATACTTGACTAACTGGGGCCCAGGTCAGGAAGCAGACAGACTGGCTAAACCGACCGTCTGCTAGCCGCCTCACGTCACAGAAGTCAGTGAATTCTCAGCACATGGAGACTCCTTCACCTAGATATCACACTATAGAGACTGTGTCTGTTCCCCGAACTAGAAAATACAGAAAACGTCCAAACCAATTTATGAGTAACCATTTAATTGATGTTCAACAAATATTTTTTTTTTACAATACACAGAAACAATTGATAAAACTTGGCTTACTGAATATCAGGTCCCTTTCTACAAAAGCACTTTTTGTAAATGATTTGATTAATGATCATAAACTAGATTTGCTCTGTTTGACAGAAACAAGGCTAAAACCAGATGAATACATTATTTTAAACGAGTCTACCCCCCCAAGATTACTGTTACAAAAATGAGCCGCGTCCAAATGGCAAAGGGGGAGGTGTTGCTACAATTTATAACAATATTCTCAGTATTTCTCAGAAGACAGGCTTTAAGTATAACTCCTTTGAAGTAATGGTGCTTCATATAACATTATCTAGAGAAAAAAAGTATTCATGATAAATCCCCCGTGATGTTTGTACTGGCTACTGTATACAGGCCACCAGGGCACCCTACAGACTTTATTAAAGAATTTGCTGATTTTCTATCAGAGTTAGTGCTGGCTGCAGATAAAGTCTTAATTGTGGATGATTTTAATATCCACGTTGATAATGAAAAAGATGCATTAGGATCAGCATT
Source organism: Schizothorax lantsangensis (assembly GCA_027422415.1). Classification (NCBI taxonomy): domain Eukaryota; kingdom Metazoa; phylum Chordata; class Actinopteri; order Cypriniformes; family Cyprinidae; genus Schizothorax; species Schizothorax lantsangensis. The sequence goes on along the minus strand of CM049857.1, from coordinate 26,444,261 downwards.
CATAGACATTCTGAACTCTATTGGGGTTAGACAACAGGTTTCAGGACCTACTCATAGTTGAAATCATACTCTAGATTTAATACTGTCACATGGAATTGATGTTAATGATGTTGAAATTCTGCAGCAAAGCGATGATATATCAGATCATTATCTAGTCTTGTGTAAACTCCATATAGTTAAAGCTGTAAATTCAACTCCTTCTTACAAATATGGTAGAACCATCACTTCTACCACAAAAGACTGCTTTGTAAGTAATCTTCCTGATTTATCTCAATTCCTCAGTATATCCAACAGCTCAGAACAACTTGATGATGTAACAGAAACTATGGACTCTCTCTTTTCTAGCACTTTAGATATGGTTGCTCCTTTATGCTTAAGGAAGATTAAGGAAAAGAGTCCAACACCGTGGTATAATGAGCAGACTCGCACCCTAAAGAGAGCAGCCCGGAAAATGGAGCGCAGCTGGAGGAAGACAAAACTAGAGGTATTTTGTATTGCTTAGCGGGAAAGTACCCTATCCTAAAGAAAAGCTTTAAAAACTGCTAGATCTGATTACTTGTTGTCTCTTTTAGAAGAAAACAAACATAACCCCAGGTATTTATTCAATACAGTGACAAAATTAACAAAAAATAAAGCATCAACAGGTGTTGACATTTCCCAACAGCACAGCAGTAATGACTTTATGAACAATTTTACTTCCTAAATTGATACTAATAGAGATCAAATTGTAACCATGCAGCCATCAGCTACAGTATCACATCAAATAGTGCACTATATCCCTGAGGAACAATTCCACTCATTCTCTACTATAGGAGAGGAAGAATTGTATAAACTATTTAAATCATCTAAACCAACAACATGTATATTAGACCCTATTCCATCTAAACTACTAAAATAGGTGCTTCCAGAAGTCATAGATCCTCTTTTGGCTATTATTAATTCATCATTGTCATTAGGATATGTCCCCAAAAACTTTAAATTGGCTGTTATTAAGCCTCTCATTAAAAAACCACAACTTGACCCCAAAGATCTAGATAATTACTGACCGATCTCAAATCTCCCTTTTCTGTCAAAGATACTAGAAAAGGTTGTATCCTCACAATTATATTCCTTCTTAGAAAAAAATTATATCTGTGAGGATTTCAGTCAGGATTTAGACCATCTTATAGTACTGAGACTGCTCTCATTAGAGTGACAAATGACCTGCTCTTATCATCTGATCGTGGTTTTATCTCTCTATTAGTGCTACTGGATCTTAGCGCTGCGTTTGACACTATCAATCACAACATTCTTTTGAATAGACTAGAAAACTTTGTTGGCATTAGTGGAAGTGCATTAGCATGGTTCAAATCGTACTTATCTGACTGCCATCAATTTGTAGCAGTGAATGAAGAGGTATCATATCGATCACAAGTGCAGTATGGAGTACCTCAAGGCTCAGTACTAGGGCCGTTACTTTTCAAGCTTTATATGTTACCCTTGGGAAATATCATTAGGAAACACGGGGTTAGCTTTCACTGTTATTCTGATGATACTCAGCTCTATATTTCTTCACGGCCCGGTGAAACGCACCAAATTGAGAAACTTATGGAATGCATAGTCGATATAAAAAACTGGATGACGAGTAATTTCTTACTGCTAAATTCTGAAAAAACAGAGGTGTTAATTATCGGACCTAAAACCCCCACAAGTAATAACCTAGAACACTGTCTAACACTTGATGGCTGCTCTGTCGATTCTTCGTCATCAGTCAGGAACCTAGGTGTGCTATTTGATAGCAATCTCTCCTTTGACAGCCACGTTTCTAGCATTTGTAAAACTGCATTTTTTTCATGAGACCTATGCTCTCAATGTCAAATGCAGAAATATTAATTAATGCGTTTATGACCTCAAGGTTAGATCATTGTAATGCTTTATTGGGTGGTTGTTCTGCACGCTTAATAAACAAACTACAGATGGTTCAAAATGCAGCAGCTAGAGTTCTTACTAGAACCAGGAAGTATGACCACATTAGCCCGGTTCTGTCAACACTGCACTGGCTCCCTACTAAACATCGTATAGATTTTAAAATCTTGTTAATTACTTATAAAACCCTGAATGGTTTAGCTCCTCAGTACTTAAGTAAGCTCTTATCGCATTATAGTCCTCCACGGCCGCTTCGTTCTCAAAACTCTGGCCATTTGATAATACCTAGAATATCAAAATCAACTGCGGGCGGCAGATCTTTTTCCTATTTAGCTCCCAAACTCTGGAACAATCTACCAAACACTGTTCGGGAGGCAGACACACTCTGTCAATTTAAATCTAGATTAAAGACCCATCTCTTTAACCTGGCGTACACAACACACTAATACGCTTCTAATATTCAAATCAGTTAAAGGATTGTTAGGCTGCACTAATTAGGTCAATCGGAACCGGGAACACTTCCCATAACACACTATGTACTCTTTACATCGTAAGAAGATTGGCATCTACGCTAATATTAGTCTGTTTCTTTCTTATTCCGAGGTCACCGCAGTCACCAGATCCAGTCCGTATCCAGATCAGATGGTGGATCAGCACCTAGAGACGACCTCTACAGCCCTGAACGTCAGCGGAGACCAGGACACCTAGATGAGCCCCAGAGACAGATCCCCAGTGAGGACCCTGTCACCTATACAGCCATCGGGAAAAGACCACTGGAACCAGTTGAGCCCTTACAATCTGACTTTGCAGCAGTTGGAATTGAACTGCTGGGTCATCTGGCCAGAGAAATGGCCCCCCGACTGAGCCTGGTTTCTCCCAAGGTTTTATTCTCCGTTCTGTCACCGATGGAGTTTTGGTTCCTTGCCGCTGTCGCCTCTGGCTTGCTTAGTTGGGGACACTTCATTTCCAGCGATATCGTCAATAATGAAATGCCTTTAACTGAAAATTGAGTGTTTAATCTTGTCATTTTACATTATTGACACTAGGGTTGGGTACCGAAACCCGGTACCAATATGGCACCGGTACCTATGTAACCGGTATGTACTAGAACCGAATCAGAACGCAGATTTCGGTGCCTCATTTCGGTGCCATGCCTGAGCGATCGATTAAAATATTTGTCCTTTGTTTCTCCGAAACGCACGTAAGAAGCATCACAGGCTACAACTACAAATATTTCAGCAAAATGTATATTTTAGTCAGAGTTATTGCGCTCCTATTTCACTGCGCGCCGTCTGTTTGGCGCGCATGCGCACGGCGGCGCTCGTTCTAAATGAAGTCTGTGAAGTTTAGCAGAGAATCGCAAAGCAAAAGCTCACGCACTTCTGACAGCAAAATGGAAATATTTCCATGGCTTTCTAACATTTACAGATGGAGAATATACCTGTGAATTGTAAGTTATGCATTTAGGAAAACAGCAAACACATTAAACAGCGCGAGAAGCATCTGGCACACGCAGCCTTTCTGTCAGAGAATCTGACGGGGCGAACGAGAGCCGCTTTAAACTGAAACTATAGGCTACTGTATCTTACGAGTTTTTTTTATAGCTCTTCATATAAAGCTTGTCACATGTTTAGAACAAATTGTATTATGCACTTTCTCCGCAGCAGTTCAGTCTGTGTCCTCCCTAGATATTTTATCAGATGCGCTCGTATCAAACTACTGTATATCAATATTAACTGTATTGCTTCATAATAACGTATCGATTATAAAGAATATATGGATATATCGTACAAACTCTATATACCGCCCAGCCCTAGCTTTAATTAAAATGCCTAAAGCTAAAATGCTCTTGTATTCGCGTTTTTAAACCTGTTTAAACAAAATAGAACATTATAACCTTTTTAGTCCACAACACCAGTTACATGCTTCCTTTTATGATCTGATAGCTTCTTGTCACAGAATGAGGCAGAAAATATGTTCCATAGGCTACTAATGCATTGATTAGCAATGGATTTTAAATATACTTAATTATTATGAAAATACCAGAGATGGCTTGAATAACACAGACAAACTATATTGTCGTAGTCGAGTGTTTAATGTATTTGTTTTATCATTCAAAACGTTTATATCTTCTGTTTACTCAGTTACAGGAATAGCAATGCCTTTGTCCATATTAGGGATTTCCTGGAGCTTCATTAGTTCCATACAGTATGTGTGTGTGTGTGTGTGTGTGTGTGTATATATATACTGTATATATATATATATATATATATATATAAAACAAGTATCGGTTCAGGCACCGTTTAGGCACCGGCACCGTTTTAAAAGTATCGATTTGGCACCGGTATCGAAAAAAAACCAAACGATACCCAACCCTAATTGACACACTATTTTCCTATTTTGATATTGTGCAGTTGCTTTGACACAATTTGTATTGTTAAAAGCGCTATATAAATAAAGGTGACTTGACTTGACTTGACTTGACTAATTACAGAAGCTGAAACCCTGCAACATTTACTGCACAAGACCCAGGGACAGCATTACATTTTTCATCCCAACAAGCACACACACTGCTAGGAAAACTTTGGATTTGCAAGTGTATTGTGTTTTTACACGACTGGAACAAGTTGTTTGAGCTGAATAACAATTTTGTTTTGCTATCTCTGCTACAGTTTACACCACATTTGTATCATTTGTAATTAACTGTAAATGTGTTTTTGCGAAAACACATTTAATCGTAAATGTGTTTTTGCCTTTATTCAAAACATTCAGCAAAACCTAAAACACTTTTTACAGTGCATGTTTCCCTTGATGAGGTGTATGAGTTGATGAGGTGAGCCGATATTATGATGCAACGAAATTAACTAGGGACAAGACATTTTGAGGCTTTACATGACAGAAAGGCACATCCTTTTTCATGAAATAAGCATCACAAATTTGCATAGTTCTTTTTTTTCAGTCACCATAATTTAAATAGAGCTGTTTCTTGTTGCACACAGTCATTCTGTAATAGACAGAGAAAAGATAAACCAATACACAAAAATTACAAGGTACAGAAATATTATCAGTATCTATCTATCTATCTATCTATCTATCTATCTGTCTGTCTATCTATCTATCTATCTATCTATCTATCTATCTATCTATCTATCTATCTATCTATCTGTCTGTCTATCTATCTATCTATCTATCTATCTGTCTGTCTGTCTATCTATCTATCTGTCTGTCTGTCTGTCTGTCTATCTATCTATCTATCTATCTATCTATCTATCTATCTATCTATCTATCTGTCTGTCTGTCTGTTTGTCTGTCATGTTATATTGTGTACATAATACTTTATTATTTGAGGCTAAATTGATTTCAAGTAATATTTTTATTTATTTGGTTATTGTATATACTGTATGTATTATATATGTATATATGAGGAAAATGTGTCTTACAAACCATTTTGATCATGTTAAAAGGACGGAAACAGCTTTTAAATAACTCACTATCTGTGCTTTTCTCAGTTTAGGAAATCAAGCTGTCATGAAAAATATTTCTTTCATACTGGATGGATACAGAGGAATATATGACCAAAGATATATTTTTGTGGTTATGTTATCTTTACTTTACCCAGTCATGATCATTTCTAACAGTATACTCATCTATATAATATGTGTTGAAAGAGGGCTACATAAGCCCATGTACATCTTTATTTGCAATTTGGCATGTATTAATTTATATGGTGGATCTGCTGTTACACCTTTTGTTTTGACTAAAATTCTGACAGAGAATTATCAAATAACAAGGCTTTCTTGCCTTGTGCAAATCTTTAGTATATTTACCTATGGTGGCTGTGACCTAACAAACTTAACAGTTATGGCTTATGATCGATATATATCTATATGCTATCCTTTAGAATATGAAAAAATAGTCACGCCAACAAAAGTGGTGATAGGTGTCGCAGTTTCTTGGCTTTTGCCATTTGTGCGATCGACCATCACTATCTCAATTACAGCTAATCTTAACATTTGTGGAGTAATTATTGAAAAAGTCTACTGTGACAATTTTTCTGTTGTGAAGCTAGCATGCTCTGACACTTTAAGTAATAGTATATATGGTGTTGTTATGATGTCCCTTACTATCTTACTGGTTGTTATCATTTGCTATACTTATGTAAGGATCATCTTTATCTGCTTGAAGTTGTCAAAAACAGGTCGAGTTAAATTCAGCACATGTGTCCCACATCTAATAGCATTACTAAACTTTGTAATCGGTAGTTGCTTTGAATTGTTCCAAAGTCGATTCAATATGCGTCATGTGCCTTACACTGTTCGTATTGTACTCTCTTTGTATGTTCTTATTTTGTCTCCTATTATAAATCCAATCATGTATGGAGTAAAAATTCAAAAAATAAAGGAAGCCATTATTAAAAGAAATATAATATATTACACTTAAAACAGGTAGTCTAATCTGTGGAACAAGTTCTGTCCACTCCATCTCTAAACAAATGTAAAATATGAACTTATATGTAAATGGTAACACAAATGAGTGATAACATACTGTGTTATGCTATTATCTAAAGCTTACTGTACATAAAACTTCAGTTGGCATATATAAATGCATTGTAATGTTGTTTATTTTACTTAAGGTTGCTGAGCTTTAGGTTTTACATTTGCTCATGTGTATATCTTTGTATGTTCTTATGCTCCTATTATAAATCCAATCATGTAATAAAAATTCAAAAAATAAAGGAAGCCATTATTAAAAGAAATTTATTTACACTAAAACAGTGTAATCTGGGAACAAGTTGCCACTCCATCTCTAAACAAATGAAAATATGCATATGTAAATTAACACAAATGAGTTAACATTGTGTTACTATTATCAAAGCTTTGCTAAAACTTCAGCTTGGCATATATAAATGTGTATTGTTTATTTTACAGTGTAAGGTTGCTGACAGTTTAGAGTTTTACCAACTTTGTCAGATGTGTATTGACAAATACTGTATGTCTATTATTATTACTTGCTGCCCTTCAGTTCGGTCAAATATGTTTTATCTGGCCTTTTTTTCACAAACCAGAACCATTTTAAGCAGTTTGTCTACATTTACATCTAACAGAGTGCTTTTGTTGTGTAACTGCCTTTCGTTGTTATATAATTTGTAAGCATTTGCAAATTATAAACTTCTGGCTTGTCAATTGAATGGACAGTATATTAAACCACAACAACTTTAAACTTTATATTTTTAACTAGTGAAACATGTTCTAGTAAAGATATCATGAATGTTGTTAATAGTAATGTTAATGTCATAGGAATCTCTTGTGCATTTTTTTTTAATAAAAACTCATAATTCTAAGTCCATGTGCCATATTTTTTTTATCTTTGCAAAGTAATGACAGTAAATGTTTAAAGGTTGTAACATTTAGTTATTTTGCAAAACTGAGAAAATGCAAAATGCCATACAAATGCCATTGAAGTATTCAAATGACAATGACGCCAGGCATAAATTACTATATTTATTTGTTTTTTGTTTTTTTTACAATGCAAAACCTGTGGCTACAATTGTCTTTGCATTCCTTTGAAAGATGAAGAAACATGGTTTATATAACTGGCTAACACTTTGGCATTTATTGGTTATGCTGAATTTGCATAACTGCAGACTTAAAAAAAAACAGTAACACTTTCGAATACTGTTACATCATTAATGAATAACATCTCAGGTTACGTATGTAAACATGGTTCCCTGAGAAGGAAATGAGACACTGCGTCCTCTAGAGGTTGCTTTGGGGAATGCCTTCGGTGAGACCAGTGTCTGAAGCATATATCTAAACACGACAATAACATTGGCCGGCGACAGCCTATGACGTCATTACCGGCACGACCACAGTATAAAAGGGCGCCGGGAGAACACGTCATCCGCTTCTTCATCTGAAGCTTACATCCGAAGCATGACGAGGAGTCTAGAGGATGCAGTGTCTCGTTCGCTTCTCAGGGAACCATGGTGACATACGTAACCTGAGACGTTCCCTTCTGAGGATACTTTGAACTGCGTCCTCTAGAGGTCGCTCTGGGGAACAGTATACCCATGCTGCCATGCTGAGGGGAGCACTAAGTACCAACTCAACCAAGTTAAAGGAGTTGCCCCTAGGACGATTTGACGGCTGTCAGTGACATCATCCCCTATTGCCAAAGGCCTGAGCTATGCGCCAAAGAACTTACCTGTGAGGGGCTGGCTTGAGGAAGCCTGAGCCCAGGGCAAAGCTCAAGGCTTGGAATCAGAACAAAAGGATTCCTTAAGGGATGCGGCCGAGTAACAGTGCTAACATAAACCCATATCTTGGCCTGTCACTAAGGGTGCTTGCTGCTGCTCTTAGAACGAGCTATACCCGAGGATCACATGAAAGTCTATCACATGAAAAACTAACACTGTAAAAAAATGTTCCGTTAAATAACAGTAATGTACTGGCAGCAGAGTCGCCAGTAATGTACCGTTAATTTACAGCTCTTCATTTTTACAGCATGTTACTGTTATAATACCATGGAAATTAACTCTGTCCAATTGCTTCAAACAGTTTGTGTTTAAAATATTAGTATTCATATGGCGTTAGTAATGTGAACTTATATCATTTGAGTCCACTGAGAAGAAATATTTATTAGTATAAAACTGCAAACACTTTAAATAACTAAAAACATGTATTTAACTCAAATCATTGCAGTTCATCATCATCTATAGCACACATGCATGTGTTGAAATACTTAACAAAAAAATCATCACTGCTTAAACAACTGCACAGTTACTGTCTTTAAATAAAGCAGCAGAACTTCAGTGTTTGTGGCTCATCATTGACTGAAGCACAGGCTCTACTCTCCAGCACAATGGTGACCCGCTAAACTACATTAAACTAACAGATCTCTCTTGTGCGAAAACACATTAAAACAGTTCAGTTTAATATTTACTCTCCTTATCAGTTCATGACTTTGCATAACTGTTTTCTGTGGACCTTCACTAATATTTCAGTAAAAAATACTTTTTTCGTTTGGTTAATCTGACTGTTTTGTTTTACAGTAAATTGCTGTTTTTTCTTTGAATTAACAGTAATCTACTGGCAGCACGGTTGCCAGTAAGTAACTGTTTTTCTACAGTTTGTTGGCGTAAATTAATTACAGTTTATTGCTGTTAAATTACATTTCATGCTGTTTTTTTATCTTACATCTTTAATCCTTTAAACCCCACAACAAAATCCTCAGTTTTAAATGAACACTTATCATGTGTGCACACTACAGAGTGTTAGAGTAACACTGAATCAATGCTGAAGTTAATGAGATAATTCTGTGATTAATTAAGTGATGATTTAGCATTAGTGATGAACAGATGCTGGGAACAAGCAGAGTCGCTAAATGAAAGAGAAACACAAGAACTACAACTGACTTCAGCCACAACCTTAGATGAAATCAACTGAAATAAAGAAGACATTAAATCTCTGAAGATCTGATTAAACAGATCCTAAATCAGCATTACTTCTCTTTTCTTCAGTGAATCTGCTTGTTAACAGCAGCTGTTCATCATTGGCTGAATTCACTCATTATTTTTCATTCTCTCTGTCAGGTGGACTATATTAGTAAACTCATGTAGGGAATAGTGAATGAGGGTGTAGGGTGTAATTTGAAACACAGCCTCTGAGTGTCGACTCTGAGCGCTATTACTTCACAGGACTGCAGAAGGCTACTTTCTCGAAAACAACAAATATTACCCAGAATTCATTGTGTTTTACGGGATTTTACTGTTGTAATGAAAAAACAGGATGTTACTGTCAGAATATGTCCGTTTTTTTACAGCAATTTTTTACAGTGTAGCAAATACCCTGCTTAAAAATGTATAAAAAAAGACCTCAACCAAGCTCCAAAGAAAGAAGGACTCAACTCACAAAACAGGAGGAGAACACAGATGCTCAATTGAGAGCGGCATGCTCATAGATGACCCTTGCGGACAAGGTGAGCACTGCTGGGCTCAACCAAAATTGCAGCCTAACAGGGAGGCAGAGAGAGGCCTAACAACCTGAGGAGGCTGCAAAAATGGAGCTCCAGAGAGCAGAGGACCCGGTGAGAGGGGGTCTCCAACGCTCAAATGGGAGCAGTGAGCTCACAGGTGACCCTCAGGTCAAGGGGAGCACAGCTAGACTCAACCAAGAAAGGAGCAGCGCACCAGGGAGGCAGCAAGTTGCCAAACTACCTGGTGTCACTGCCACGGACCTCAATGGAGCGGAAGCCCAACTCAGATGCTCAATTTGGTAGCGGCGTGCTCATAGGAGACCCTCTAAGGTGAGGGGAGCACTGCTAAGCTCAGCCAACAAGGAGAGCAGTCTAATAGGGAGGCAGAAAAAGGCCTAACAACCTGAGGCAGCTGCTCAATGAATCTCCAAAGAGCGGATTACTTGATGAGAGGAGGCCTCAGATGCTCAATTGGGAGCAGCATGCTCAAAGGTAACCCTCTGAGGTGAGGGGAGCAGTGCTAGGCTCAACTAAATAAGGGCAACTTATCAGGGAGGTAGCAAGCGGCCAAATTACCTGATATTTCTGCCACGGAGCTCAAAGAACAGAGGTTTCCTTAGCAAGGGGAGAGAGGAACCCAACTCGACCGAACCGATCAATGGCCCAGGGGCAGAGCACCTACCTCTGAAGTAGAGAGGAGGACTCACATAGTCTGCCCAAGACCGGCGAGCTCATAAAAGACCTTCCCGCTGTGAGGGGAGCACAGTCATGTCTACACAGTAAAATCCTGAGTGTTAAATTAACACTGCTCGGATCATATATGGTCCCACTCTAAAAGAGTGTTAAAGTAACACTGAAGCAGTGTTAAAGTTAATGGGATAAGTATGTGATTAATTAAGTGCTGATTGAGCACAAGTGATGAACACCTGCTGTTAACAAGCAGAATCACTGAAGAAAAGAGAAACACAAGAACTACAACTGACTTCAACCACATCCTTAGATGAAATCAACTGAAATAAAAGACATTAAATCTCTCAAGATTTCAGTAGAAGATAATTAACCAACTCCACAAACATCAACAGCTTCATGCATTACTAACAAGTTAGCCTTTATTTCTGGATTATCTAAAACAGAAGTTCTTTACTGAGAAATAAGGGTTCGATGTGTTTTTCTTTTTTCAACTTACCGTTTTGGTGAATAGTGTTTGCTTTAGTTGCCTCTTGACCGTTGACTTTTTAAATACAAGTTTCTTTTTGGATGTTACAATTGTGTTTATAAGCACATATGTGATGGTAAGGAACTTATGATGAAATTATTTTGTGTGTCTGAGTCCCTGATTACATTTTATCTAAATCTGTATTATTGCAGTTCTATTATATGAGATGACAATGTGAGAAAACTTTACAAACCACTTTTATAAGTATGGCTCATAAAGAAATTTCAATTATGGCAATCACAGACATGAAGAATCAGCATGTGAATCTCAGCCATGGTGAAAGTAAGAATAAAAAATACTAAGACAATGCAGCTGCATAATTTATTCAGGTCGCAATGCATGCGCAATGCAATGCATGCAATGCATCCAACTCAGCCATGGATGAGTTATGATTGGTGCACCCAGAATGCAATGCAACATGAAGCTGTCTGATGATCTTCACCATTGTTGAGATTCATATGCTGATTCTTGATGTCTGCGTGTCTAAACAGTACAGACATTCTAAACTGGTGTGCAAAGTGTTTTTATATTTCATTAAAATGCAGTTATGATCAATAACATAAACTTAATATATACAACACCACTGATGACATCAGTGAATCAGGCTACTGCATGACAACTACATCATTATCAAATAACAGCCATAATCTGATTATATTTTCTCTTTGCTTTTCTTGCCATAACAAATGTGTTTCATAAACAAAATTACAGCAAAGAGAGAAAAACTAATGTTAAAATGTTGAGGGTCAAGAGCCCAACTAAAGCAAACGCTTATCTCCACAACGGTGAATTCAAATTTTATTATTTTCAATAAACATTAACATCTAAACCTCTGTTAATTCTTAATAAGAAATTTTTAGATGCATGACAAAAAAAAGTCAAACTGGTTAGTAGTCAGTGAAGTTGGTGATGCTGTTTGTGGAGTTGTTTAATTATCTTCTACTGAAATCTTGAGAGATTTAATGTATTTTATTTCAGATGATTTCATCTAAGGATGTGGTTGAAGTCAGTTGTAGTTCTTGTGTTTCTCTTTTCTTCAGTGATTCTGCTTGTTAACAGCAGGTGTTCATCACTTGTGCTCAATCAGCACTTAATTAATCACATAATTATCCCATTAACTTTAACACTGCTTCAGTGTTACTTTAACACTCTTTTAGAGTGGGACCATATATGATCCGAGCAGTGTTAATTTAACACTCAGGATTTTACTGTGTAGGAAGCAGATTGACCACATTGGGACATCAGAAATGGGATCCAGCTAGAAGGGCATCACACATTCCTACAGGGAACAGAAGAAACAGCGGGATCCGATAACCATTCATGCATACAGAGCTACTTCTCCTCAGAGCCGAAGCTTTTAGGAAGAAAATCATCTCACTCGTACACTGTAAAAACCAACAAGTAAGGGTAACTCAAACCATTTGAGTAAACAAAGTTCCCCTTGGAGTTAGTCCACCTCAGTGTCCCCAGCTGTTAGAGATTCAGTGTCTGAATTCTAGTTGGGCTCTTAACCCTCTGACTCTGTTTTCCCAGTGTTCAGGAATGTAAGTTTTAAAACTTGCAGTTAAGTAATTAAGTGATTAATTAAGTGCTGATTGAGCATTAGTGATGAACACCTGCTGTTAACAAACTGCTGAAGAAAAGAGAAACACAAGAACTACTGTTCAGACACAGCCTCAACTGAAATGATTCCTCGCACCACTTATTAATAACCAGACTGACTTTATTTCTGTCAGACATCTACAGAAGATCTTTTTGAGAATTAACTAAGGTTTATGTTGATTTATTTTCATTTGAAGTAACCATGTTAGAGATCAGTGTCTGATTTAGTTGGGCTCTTGACCCTTGACGTTTGTGTTAGGTGTTTTTTTGTCTTTTTCTCTGGCTGTTGCAATCATGTGTTCCTCGAACATATTTGTTAAAACTCAAAAGCCCAGAGAAAATGATTAGTAGTTGATTGTTGTATATTTATAGTGAAAATCATCCTATTAGTGAATTGATCTCATTGAGAGTCTAATATCTGATTAAATGGATGTTGTATTGATTATAGTAAAAGTGATCAATGACAGTCAGTTATTATAAAGGACTTTCCAAACAGTTTGTCCACAAAAATTTTTACTCTATGGTAGCAATTTGACTCACACAGACATCAAGAATCAGCTTGTGAACCTCAACAATGGTGACCGTTAAAAAAAAAAGAAAAGAAATTCATGCAGCAATGCATGCTGGGAGCCATGGATGAGTTTTGTACTATGCTAGTACCCAGCATGCATTGCAACATGATTATTATTTTATTTTTATTTTTTAATGGTCACCATTGCTGAGGTTCATAAGCTGATTCTTGATGTCTGTGTGAGTCTAATTGCTACCGTCAAGTAAAATTTTTTGTGGAAAAGCTGTTTGCAAAGTCCTTTATATTAACTGACTGTCACAGAATCACTTTTACTATAATCAATACAACATCCATTTAATAAATTATGAATTACTCTTAAGAATCTTAATGACATCAGTAGATGCTAGGAGCCTGCTATCCTTGGGGAACCAAGATTTTGAAATTAATTTCACAATTAATTACTAGGGTATTTTTAATGGCAAACATCATTAAGATTTTAATCCATGACTGCCAATAATGCTCTGAAATTTTAATTTCATCTGCAACTCATTAGAGTTTGGATTACCCTGCTTCAATACTTATGGATTATTATAATCACAGGTGCTCTTCTAATGTTAATGACAAACATCAAGTTAGATCTTTAACTATCATTCATTGCTCTGAAATTTTAATTTCAGCATTGGCTAATTAGGGTCTGAGCGTCCCTACCTCAAGGATACATTATTGATTAATTTAATCCTAATCGAGCCTATCAAATTTAAATGATAACATCATAAAATTTGAATTAGAAACTACCATTTCTATTTTGAAATTCTAATTTCAGGTGCAATTGAGTTTTGGTTTCCACCTGTTTGGTCTCTCGCCGTCTGTTATTTAATTAACTCAGCTAAAAAAAAATTATAGGTTTTTCCCTTTGCTTAGGCCTGATAGTAGATAGGGCTCCCCTAGTGCTTGGTTGGTGAGGTGACATTGTCTCCAGTGTGGGTCACAGAAAGCAGAGTCACCCGTTCCGGCGTAAACCTGGTTCAGGCTGGGGGGAAAAACCAAATACCTCTGTCCTAGAGTTGCCAAGTGATGGTCCGCAGCAGGCATCGCAATCAAGTATCGGAGGAAGAGTCACTGGTTTACTGGGCAAAGGAGCGGATATACCACCTCGGCTAGCTATTGACTGAGGTACGTCAGCCTCAGGGTCTGTACTGACAGGATAGCTCCCGAGATCTAACCCCACCCCTCTTCAGGCCAGCAGTGGGTGACGTGCCTCACCCGAGTCCCTGCCCAGTTGTGCCAAAAGCCACAGCTGTCTGAGAGGCTCACGGCAATACGGTGGGGGTGGAGTGTTCGGCAGGACCCTTACAGGAGCTCACCTGGTGCGCTCTGGCGGTGGGCCTTGCTGCTGGACTCCACTGAATCAATTTTATTCCTCACCCAGCCTAGGGTATAAGAACTTAACCGTCCAATTAGCGTTTTCTTAATACTTAAGTGTGTTTTATCCTACTAAAACAGCAAAGCTAAACCCCTAAATGCATCGACTCAACAGCGCCTCCGCGCTGCCACCTTTGTTACTAAACCTGACATTGGGAGTAAATCCTCGCTCTTCTTCTCTTTTCTCCCTGATGCTCTCTTCTAATTTGACTACTGCTACTGTTTGCTGAGATTTGTGCCTGTGGGAAGATCACGAGCGGAGAACTTTAGCAATTGAAACAGGTATTTTCGGAAACTTGAGAACGACATGTCAAAATTGTTTTCCATTTACCTTCCTCTTTTGTGAAATCCTACCCTGCCAGGCTAAAGCAGGTCAACGAGAAGGTAGGCATCGGCAAAATTTCAAGCACACGGAACACCCTAACTAGCGTTGTGGTGTCAATCTTGCCATTAAGGGACGGTACTGTCATTGCTATTGTTTCCTTCACCCTGGAGAAAATTAATAGCAATCACAGACTTACAAAAAAATGTCCCATTTACAATCCTCTGACTAGAAGCAACCTTCTAACCTTCTAATCAGACTTAACAAAAAAGAAAAAAAGGAGAAGGAAATCTAATATCAGAAAGAGATATTTTGTTCTTGTCCCTCTCCCTCACCTTGGCATTAGCCTAACCTTCGCCCTTGGGAGAAAAAAAAGGGGCTTTCCTTTACAGGAAAAAGGTGAAGCAGCCAATTATTACCCTGTTCCTTGCTCTGTTGGTGTCCTTCTTTTCTTTATCTATTTTCTAGCTGTGCTACCTGTGTGTGTGTGTGCTCAATTTTTCCCCCACAGAGGCTACAAATTAGAAGCACGCCCCCCAGAGAACCACACTCACCTGCTTTAATACACCCTCAACACTAGTACACACTCTACCTTGCATATCTACACCCCTTGTTTGTTTGATTTGTTTTGTTTTGGTTTGTTTTGATTTGTTTTGTTTTTCTCTTCAAGGTCTGTGTCAGTTGCGGTTCGAGATCTCACTCACCACGCCAGAACATGTCTCACACAACAGAACATGTTGGTCACTGGGAGGATCTGAAACATGGATAAGTGTTGCAACAGACAGCCTCCTCCCTAAGGCTGCGGAAACACTAAAACATCAGACACAGGACCAGCTGGATGACAACATAACAAGCCTCATGGCACAAGATCCAAGTCAAAGCTACAATCACAAAGAATTAGCCAAGATCACCGGCTCCTTAAGCCACACACTTATCACCACCCTCAAGTTGAGCGACAAGCACGCTGCACAACGCCAGCAGGAGCTGACACGCGCCCAACGACGCATAGAGCAGCTGGAACTTGAAGCTCAGGAATGACAGGAAGGGCCAGATGAGGTGGAACAAGGCGCCGAGGAGGAGATCAACAGGCTAAAAGAGACCCTAGCAGCTACCACCCAAGAAATGGAACAAGTCAAGGCAGACTACGCTGATCGGTCCAAAAAGCTACAGTATGCGGAACAGCTTCTGGAGAAAGCAAAGGCCGACTTCAGGGATAAAAATGGCAGAATCAAAGCCCTTGAAGCTCACCTGGATGAGTCAAGAAATGAGATCAGCCGTCTAACACGACAGCTCGACTACATAAAAGAGAAACTGATAGCTTCCAAGAGGAACTCAAGCACGCTTACGAACTGCGCCATGAGCCGTCTTTCGGATGAGACGTTAAACCGAGGTCCTGACTCTCTGTGGTCACTAAAAATCCCATCGCACTTCTCGTAAAGAGTAGGGGTGTAACCCCGGTGTCCTGGCCAAATTCCCTCCACTGGCCCTTGTCAATCATGGCCTCCTAATAATCCCCATCCACTTGATTGGCTCTATCTCTCTCTCCTCTCCACCTGTAGCTGGTGTGTGGTGAGCGCACTGGCGCCGTTGTCCTGTGGCTGCCGTCGCATCATCCAAGTGGATGCTGCACACTGGTGGTGGTTGAGGAGTGACCCCCCACATGATTGTAAAGTGCTTTGGGTGTATGGCAATACACAATAAAGCGCTATATAAATGCATCATTCATGAGCCGTCGGGGACACGACACGCACCGACCTCACCCCTGCCGAGCAGGACCGTGTCACCTGTTCCTGGACTGACACGTGAGAAAAAGATGGAGGGGGTGGTGTTGAAACATTCACCAGCGCCCTCTGAAGAACTTTACCTCACGACAAAGCCAAAAGAATCGTCGCACGGCTTGGACCTAAAAGACCTCGACAAGCTCGCCAGGAACAGAGGTGGGTAGTCCAGGGGCCAAAGAGTAAAAGTCCTGCCATATTTTTGTTCCACCCATGAACTCAGCAGCTGATTTCACCAGAGGAGGAACCAAGACATTCCTTTCAAGTCACAATCAAGTCTTCAAGTCAAATCCCAAGTCCTCAAAGTGTTAAAGTTAATGAGATAATTAAGTGACTAATTAAATGATGATTGTGCATTAGTGATGAACACCTGCTGTTATTGAGAATTACAGAGGATCAGATGTTGATGTTTTATTGGTTAAAATGACACCACCATCATGGAGAGCAGTGTTTGCTTTAGTTGGGCTCTTGACCCTTGACTCCTGTGTTAGATCTCTCTCTCTCTATAGCTATGCATGTGGTGTTGTAAAACAGAGAAGTCAGTGCACTACAGAGATCAGATAGTTACCATGAGCTGGTTTGATTAGATCCAAAATAACTTTTGTATATTTTATTTTTTGCATAACAAACAGTTTCTCTAAAAGTTACAGTGAACAAATTTTAAATCTATGTAACGCATATAAAAATTTGAACTCTAGTAATATTCAGACACACACAGAAATCAAGAACCAGCATATGAATATCAACAATGGTGACAATCAACAAAATGCTTCATGCTGCAAAGCATGAAAAACTCCCATCATGCAATGCAGTATGAATAATTATTGTCACCACTGCTGAGGATCATATGATAAATGTGCATGTCTAATAGCCTGACCCTCTACAGGATTTTTTTCTTCTCAATATCGAAGCATTATGGTAGCATTTCTTTAATAGGACTTTCTTCAGTTCTGTAATAGTGAAATGTTGTTAATAAACCAAAGAGATTTAAACCAAGAATGCTCATGCAGAAAGCATAGACTAATCCGCGACTTCAATGATTTATTGAATCAGCACTTTGAAAACACAACCGGTATCCCTTCTTCCATTCATTGCAAAGTTTGCTTTGAAATCTCTCTGTTTCTTGCAAGAACAACATTCTGGACAACAACCAATTGCTTCAATGGCCACTCAACTGCTGCCCTACTCTCGGTTAAAACCCTGAACTGGCAAGAGCAGCTTCCAAATTTGAATTTGCTGGATTGTCTGCTGCCTTTGAAAGTTAACCACCAGATCCTCATGCTCAAGAGCACAACCGCCCTCCTGTGGTTCGAGTCTTACCTCTCAGATAGGTCCTTCAGGGTGTCTTGGAGGGGTGATTTCAAAGTCACAACTTCTTGACTGGAGTTCAAGGCAGTGCTTGGACCACTTCTCTTCTCCATCTACATGGTCATTAGGCGGTTAAGAAGCATGTTTTCCTACCACTGTTGTGATGACACTCAACTCTTTTTTCCAACCAGATTCCGACGGTCTGCTCGCAGCAGCCTTCTGAATTTCATGGATGATGGACCATCACCTTCAGCTCAATCTTGTTAAGACAGAAATGTGGCTCCGCCAAATCACTTCACCACAACTTCTCTATACAGTGGGTTCAACCATAACTCCTTCCAGGACAGCCAGGAACCTTGTAGTTCTTGTTCACAGACCATTTCTCAACGGCCCGGTTTTCTTCAACATTAGAGATGTTGAGAGCAAGCCGCACAACTTGTCCAAGCTCTTGTTCTCTCCAACATATTGTAATGCTCTCTTGGCGGGCCTTCCCGCAGTACTATCAAGTGTTCATGCAGCAGCCAGAGTGGTCTTTACCGAAAAAAGCTAATCTCTTCATCAGCACAATCCGCTCGCATCAAATTCAAGGTAATTAGTGTTTGCAAAGACCACAACTGGCACTAATTATCTCATTAACTTTGCGCCCTCCAACTCTTTGAGGACTTGGGATCCCAAAGAGGTACCAAATCACTCTCACGGCTTGAGACTTGGAATGACTCCCGATCTCAATTCAAACAGTGACTTGAAAAAAACATCTAAAGACACATCTTTTTCGAATGACTTAATACTAACACTTACCTATTCTATTTAAAAAAAAAATATATATATAAATAAAAAAAATAATGGTTCATTTATATAGCTTTTATTGTGTATTGCCTCACCCAAAGCGCTTTACAATCGGTGGGGGTCTCTTCTCAAACCACCAGTCAGCTCCACTTGGATAATAATAATAATTCTGAGTTCATGGGTGGAACAAAAATATGGCAGGACTTTTAAATAATATTGCTCTTAGAAACAAATTTCTTTGAATTACTAAAAGCCCCTGCAAATACTGACTATGGTGGCAATGTTTTTTTTGTTTTTTTTCAGTTAATTTCACCTCTAGCAGTTGTAGTTCTTGTGTTTCTCTTTTCTTCAGGAATATTGTTCATTACTAATGCATATTTTAATTAGTCAATTAATTATCCATTAACTTTAACTCTTTGAGTGTGCTTGTGACAAAGGAATAGCCCCTCTGGTGAAATGTCTGAGTTCATGGGTGGAACAAAAATATGCTTATCTTTGGCCCCTGGACTACCCACCTCTGATATCATATTCACCCCGATTGCCAAATCCATCCAAGCTTATCTCCAAGAAATTTCCATCTGGAAATGCAACCTAACGTTATGGACAAAGATAGACTATATTTATTTCAAACAACATCCAGTTCTGAAGTTCGCAGTTTCCTGGACAGACAGCCAGCTCACACAAAGACTGATTACCAACTGCTCCGAGAAGCCTTTATTAAAGAGTTTTCCGATCCAGTGTCCGAACAAGGCCTTGTGGCTGCTCTGGAAACGAGACAAGGACGTCACGAACCTTCTCAAGCCTACTACAGCCAACTCAGACGGGCATACTTCGGAACTCGCAACGAACCTGACATGGAGAATGAACTGAACTTTAAAACTCTCTTCCTACGAAACCTTCATCCCGGCGTAAGCCACCATCTTGGCGTTCTCGCATGTCCATGGACAATGAATGCTCAGCAGTTGCGAGAGTTGGTGCAGAAAGCCTACGGCAAACAAAAGATGGCCTCAGAAAAGAGCGTCAAAACACCAGCATTCTTGACTTCACACTCAAAGCAAGGGCTGGCTCTAGAGGGCGCCCAACGCCAAGACAATGCCAAGCCGCCACCCAGAGAGTGGAATGCACCCTCGTCAACAAAGAACGAGACTCACCTGGACTCAATCTAAACAGGTATGAACGCTGGGATGGACCGAGTGGGAACGCTCACCTGGAGACTTGGAAAAGACATGGGACCAGTCAAGGCCTCACGAAAGTCACTGGGAGAGATCGTGGAACCAGCCAAGCTCATTTGGAAACTCAAGAGGGAAAAACTCATGGGAATCCAATGGAAACTCCAAGGGAAAACGACAAACTCACCCTGGAGCAACCAGCCCAAGGAATCGACGAAAGAATTCGCAAAGATTCCAAGCTGACCGAGCTCAAACTGAACCCACGCAGGAACAAAAGACACCACCGTGTTTCGACTCACAAGAGCTGATGAAAATTATGATGAAATATTTTTTTTCCAACGGGAAGAGGAAGATCGGAAATGGGAAAAAAAAGAGAAACCAGATTCAGCCTGACTAGCGGCCGGACGAGATGGCAGCGACCAGTTGACACAACCAGCCACGGAGAACAGCACTACTTCACCTCACTCTCAGAGAACCGTAATCACACTAACTTCAGATGGACACGAAACCCCACCTGAAAACCCAGCAACAGAGTTAGGCACTAACTCAACACCTAATGCTCCAAATCACAGCAACGTCCAACAAATACCTGCTGACGAAACCCCTCAAGCTTCTGAAAGTGCTGTCTTGGTCGTCTGCCACTCCTCCGATGAACACCACATCAGCCCTGACATCCTAACCGTTTTCTCCCAAACTCCAGTCCCTCAACTTCTAGGCGATCTCATTGAGAAAGGTATAGCAAGAAAGTTCTACCTCTCCATCATCATCGAACGACACATCAGAGTTGAAGCCCTTCTTGATACGGGAGCCGACATTACTCTAATGTCTGCCGAACTCCTTGAGGAAGTCCAAGAAAGAACAAAGAGGACTAACAGAACCCTTAAACTCCAAAGCTGTGAACTGAAACTTCAAACATACTCCCACATGGGCCTACAACTAAAACATGTGGCCCCAATTCACCTAACGGTGGGATCAATGGACCTCATCCATCCCGTATTTTCGGGGTTTCGTTTCACCACTTAAAACGTATCCACTCCTCATTGGAAAAGATCTGCTTAATTGCTTCAAACCTCTAATAGACTTCAAGCACCTAAAGATGTGGACACAAGTCCGCGAACCTCTGCCCTGCCAGTCATTAGACTCCAACGAGTCGCAATGTCAAGTCACCGACACCGCCTCTAAGTCACTGATCGATGATGCAGTAGCAAAGCCAGGATCTGGACCAAGCACAAACAGCAAGGACAAGGACCCTCTCCTCTGCTCACTAAAGGAGCCTGAATCAAACGCAGCCCCCTTCGAATCATGACTGCAATAGATGTCCAAGGTACATCAGTGTCCGACACGGCACTTGCCCTGTGGGCAGAAAACTCAGCCATCAGCCTGAAGCTATTCAGAACACTGAAGCAAAGACATCAGAGTCTACCACATGTCAATAAGCACAGCCGCTTCCCTCTCAGTTTCTGGTCAACAACCATGGTCACCTCCAAGATCATCTGCGCTCTGGACATACAATCGAACAACAGACATCTGAGTCACTACTTCCTTGTTGTCCCAGACCTGCTGCATGACATCTAGATTGGAGCATATATCCTGGTCCGGCTCAATGCTTGCATTGATACAGTAAACGACATCATATGGGCTCCCCTGCCACACCAACTGACAACCTCAGTCAACCTCAAGAACCTGCAATCTGGTCAAACAATGCCAGACTCATGCGCAATGATCACGGAACAAGAAGCCACGATACCTGCCTACAGCAAGAGCGTCAGCGTCCGCCTCAACATGCGACCTGGCCAAACTCTCAACAGTAAGCTAGGCTTCTTCCAACCTTCCAGGACCTGCCTAAAACTCAGACTGACCATGGAAGCCACACCTCTCCTTGAAGTGTCATCTCGTGCTGTGTAGTGTTGCTTTCGTCAACGAAAATGATGACTAAATATCATCGTCAACGAACCTTTATCACCTGACGAAAACGAGACGAGACGCAACATAAATGCTGGTCATGTGACGATGACTATAATTAAATGTATAATGCAATATTGTTGACGAATAAAAACGAGACTAAATGTGGTTTACAAAATAAAAACTATGCTAAAATGTCTCTTCATTTTCGTTGACCAAAACGAGACGAAACGAAATGTTATAACGTTATTTCGTCCCGTTTATTCGCGTTATTATTATTATTTTACAGTATTTCTGTTTCCTGTGTCTCACTTCAGGGGCTGTCAGGGTTGCCAGGTTTTCGCAACAAATCCCGCCCAATTGTTACTCAAAACTAGCCCAATCGCATTTCGAGGGGGGTTCCCTGGTTAAGTTCGCATTCCAGGGGCTAAATATCACATTATTGGGGTCACTTCAACCCGCGGACATGAAAAACAACCCACGGCAACAGTGTTAAAGTAGCCCAATTCCGCAGGAAAACTGCGGACTTGGCAACACTCTGCGCAGATGCAGGCGACATCACTTCCTCAAGCCCCACTCGCGGCATTATTTAGAAGACGACAACAAACAAAGTTAAGTATGACACAGAGAAAGGGACCGATGGCCGGCTTCATCTGACTTACAAGCAATACAAGTAACAGACACACACATTTTATTTGCACTTTTTAGTATGTTATTGTAGCTCGAGCATTCAAGCACCTTGTTTCTCTTTGTAAACTTGAATGTATTATTTTTTTTCTGGCATTGTCATGTGATACTATTTTATTTATTTTATTTTATTTATTGTTTTTATTTATTTAAATTTATGTGTGTGTACTTCTAACATGTTTGGTTGGTAAAATAAATTTTGTAAATTCAAATCAGAGCGTCTTCCGTGTCTGGAATGGATGTATTCTTGAGTCTATAAGGCAACAATAATATAATAAGATAGCCTTGTTTGAAATGGGTTTGGCTAAAAGAAAATGTTGGTTTCGTCTATACTACTAGGTACTTATACTATATTGGTATTTATACTATATTGACTGGGTTAAATAAAATTGCATTACTAAAAAGAGACTAAAATACAATTTTCATTTACTAAAACTAGACTAAATGTCATCAGTTTTCGTCGACTAAAACTAGACTAAAATGTCATCAGTTTTCGTCGACTAAAACTAGACGAAAATAGTCATGGATAATTCTGTAAAATAAGTAAAATGTGTTGTTGACAACTTGAACTAAAAAGTATGAACGGCTAAAACGAATAAAAACAAGACATCCACAAAGTAGACTAAAACTAAAATTAAAACAGGCAAAAAACAACACTAGCTGTGTATGTGTTGTTCAACAACTGTACGGCCCACCCACGTTCCCAAAGCCAATCACCTGGATGGCTCATCAGCCAGGTGTTCCATGACTTTGAACTGATGGTACCTGTCATAGGCCCTATACCCGCACAGCTAATGTCAGACAAATATGACGACACCATAAATTCACAAAACCCCATGAAATCATTGTCATCACGTCCATTCTGCCGGTGTCCAGAGAAAGCGTCTGCTGTTCAGAATTAATAGATGACACTCATCTCGCTGTCTACGCTGTCTCAACACAGCCTGCGACAGAATCACCTACACAGGTGACCATCGGGGTCCAACGCCCCTCAAATGACTTAACTGCGGAAGAACCCTACGCCGGGTTCAACGCACAAGTTCAACAGATCCTGAGTGAGGCAGATGCCCTCCACAATGAAGCGGATCACCAAGGACTCAAAGAGGTTCTGCACAAGTACAAGGACTCCTTTGCAAAGGATTCCCTGGATTGTGGACTGACCAACATCCACACTGTGCGCATCCCGACAAACCCAAATGCGCCACCCACATTTGTGCGACAGTACAAGATTCCAATAACGTCATATGAGCCAGTGCAAGAGATTGTTGACTCCATGCTGGAAAAGGGGGTCATTCGGCCCTGTAACAGCACAGACTCTGCCCCAATATGGCCAGTCCTAAAACCAAATGGCAAATGGCGGCCCACCATCGACTACCGCAAGTTGAATCAGCACGAACCATTGTCACGATGGCCTATGACCCAATTGGACCAAGAAATTCCAAAAATCAAAGGTTTGACGATCCTGTCCACACTGGACGTCGCCTCTGGGTTCTGGACGATCCCTGTCCCCCCCGATGACCAACATAAGCTGACATTCACCTTCGGCAATCGACAGTACACCTTCACACAGTGCCCCTTCGGCTATGCCAATTCACCAGCAGAATTCAAAATTTTCCTTAATAAAGCATGCCCTGACGCAAGAGCCAGAGGCAACCTTGTCTACGTAGATGATGTTTTACTGAAAAGTTCAAGTGTGGAAGACCACCTCAAGGAAATCGATCACGTCCTAAACCAGCTGACAACGGTAGGAGCCAAGATCACCCTTCACAAAGGACAGTGGTGCAAAACCAAGGTGAACTATGTCGGACTGCTTGTTGGAAGAAACGGCATCGAGCCACAGTCTAACCGCACCCAAGCAATCCAAAGCATAAAGACGGCGACTAACATCTCAGAGCTGCGAAGCTTTCTGGGAGTGTGCATTTACTCATGACAGTTCATCGAAAACTACGCTGACATCGCACAACCACTAACTTCCCTCCTGAAAAAGGATGAACTCTTCGTTTGGACGGAATCCCAGGACACAGCAATGGGCCAGCTCAAACAGCGCCTGTGCTCTGCTCCGTGCCTTGCCTACCCAGACCCAGGAAAATAATTCTATCTGGATGATGGATTCTCCTACACATAAAACTCTCCAGAGTAAAATTAACTCTATTCAGAGAACATTTGGTCCCACTCTAAATAGAGTTAAATTAACACTGAAGCAGAGTTAAAGTTAATGAGCTAATTAAGTGACTAATTAATTGATGATTGAGCATTAGTGATGCACACCTGCTGTGTTCATGTTTACTTTAGTTGGGCTCTTGGCACTTTTAATAACCAATAATTGTTTGCTTCTGAGCAATTGCAATATTGTTTCACAACAAACATTTGTGCATTGCTGAATCAAAAGCTTGAAGCAGCAGCTTAACTTATGCTTTCTCCTTATGAGTCCTTTGAAAGAAATCATGAAGTGATCTTTTTTTGGTTTATTGACTGACATTCAACTGCTGCAGAACTACGAAACCAACCCCCCCAAAATAATATAATGCTCCTGTGTTGAAGATATATATATATATAAAAAAACTGCATTAGCTCAGGCTTTTAGACATGAACACTTATCATATGATCCTCAACAGTGGTGACAATAATTATTAATACGGCAGTGCATGATGGGAGTTTTTTTTTTTTTTTTTTACACTGTGCTGGTACCCAGCATGCATTGCAGCATGAAGCGTTTTGTTGATTGTCACCATTGTTGAGATTCATGTGCTGGTTCTTGATGTCTGTGTATCTACATAACACAGAAATTTGAAATTTTTTATGCATTACATGGACTTAAAATCATTCACAAGAACTATTAGACCAGCACTTTGTTTGCCTGCTATAGTTTCACAGGGTAGATTCATTAGTGATTACACGTCTAATGAACTAACAAAAAAAAAAAAATTCTATGTAATCAAACCAGCTCATGATATGATCTCACCATAAAATCAGCTATTACGTGCTTAATTTCACAGCACTGATCTCTCTGCTTTATAATACTACATGCATTGCTACAGAGAAAGATGTAATACATAAGTCAAGGGTCAAGAGCCCAACTAAAGCAAACACTGATCTCCATGATGGTGACATCATTTTAACCAATAAAACATCAACATCTGATCCTCTGTAATTCTCAGTAAGATCTTCTGTAGACCTCATCAATAAAGTCAGTCTGGTTAGTAATGAGTGAAGCTGGTGATGCTGTTTGTGGAGTAGTTTAATCAGATCTTGAGAGACTTAATGTCTTATTTTATTTCAGCTGATTTCATCTGTGGCTGAAGTCAGTTGTAGTTCTTGTGTTTCTCTTTTCTTCAGTGATTCTGCTTGTTAACAGCAGGTGTTCATCACTAATGCTCAATCATCATTTAATTCGTCACTTAATTAGCTCATTAACTTTAACTCTGCTTCAGTGTTAATTTAACTCTATTTAGAGTGGGACCAAATGTTCTCTGAATAGAGTTAATTTTACTCTGGAGAGTTTACTGTGTATCATTGCCTCAGCGCAGGCCTATACAAGCTCCATGACAAAGGCAAGCGAGTGGTCGCTTATGCCAGCAAAACGCTGCTTCCCCCAGAATGCAAGTACTCAAACTGCGAAAAGGCTTTGCTTTGCACTGTGTGGGCTATCCAGCGTTTCGCTAATTACATTGGTGCACAGAAAGTCATCATCGAGACTTGTCACCAGCCAGTCACCTTCCTAAACAGTCAACGCATCAGAGATGGCGTGGTGACCAACGCACGCATAGCTACCTGGCTAATGACACTCCAAGGACGGGACGTCGAAGCAAGATATGCCCAAAACTACAAATCCTCACTTGGAAACGGGCTAGCGGCCTGCCAAAACTGTTCAACGGACACGCTGCACACACCAGCGGAAGCTAAAGAACCGCCACAACCTCAACTGACGATTCACAGGTACTTCGAGGAGAATGTGTGTGTAGGAATGCCCACAGCATATGTCGATGGCTGTTCCTACAACCACAAGGGCAATTTACAAGCTGGAGCGGGAGTGGTCTGGCTCAACAACGACCCTTGTCCACCCCGACATTTCAACTTAGGCCCTCGCTCATCGCAATATGCTGAAATAGTAGCCAACCTCATCACACTACAAATGGCTGCATCCCACAACATCAAAGAACTCCTCATCTGCACCGATTCGAACTACGCCCGTCTAAGCTTCACAAGCCATTTAGCTGGATGGAAACAGAATGGATTCAAGACAGCTAACAACAAGCCTGTCAAGCACGAGTAACTCTTCCAAGCAGGCGATGCCATTGTCACTGAACACGACATTATCGTCTATTGGAAAAAGGCTCGAGATCATTCACGTCAACCAGGACAAGACAAAGACCTCAATGACCAAACCGATGCCCTCGCCAAAGCAGGTGCATTACACGAGGAGTCCTGGACATTTCAAGCCCTCCCTCCCAACCCTTCAGTAGCAGCCATAACCCGCCGCCAACACGCCACTGGCGTACAAACTCCCGCCTCCTCCCACATTGCCCTATCACCTCAGTTCGCTGCTGACAATCTCCTCACCCTCCAAACTGCGGATCAAACACTGCGAACTATGGCAGCTCACATTTCCAACCCCTTAACTCATCCTATTTCCACCTCTGACCTAGCCACTTCCTCCGAGCTCCGCACGCTCCACTCAATCAAGCACATGCTGCATCTGAGAGACGGTGTTCTCGTGTATGTCCCCAAGCCACTCACTACGCCAAAGCTCGTAGTACCTCACGGCCAAAGGAGGATGATGCTGACACACGCCCACGATGCACCATGCGCAGGACACCACGGCGCCAAGGCCACCTATGAAACACTCAAGCAAGTAGCATACTGGCCTGGCATGCAGCAAGACGTAGCGGAATATGTGAAAGGATGCCTGTGTGTTGCCAGTTCCAACTGGCAAATCCAAACCACCGAGCCCCACTGCAAAGGAAAGGAATGACCTTCCCGTGGTCGGATCTCCAAATAGACTGGGTAGGACCCCTGCCACGGTCAAAACGGTGTAACAAATACTTCCTCACCGTGGTCTGCGAATTCACGAAGTGGATAGAATGCCTCCCAGCTCCCAATGATACAGCAGAAACAACAGCCTGCCTGTTAATGAACCACATCTTCTCAAGATTTGGACTGCCCTTAATGTCTGAAATGAACAGAGGCCCTGGTTATCATATATATCACCGCACGTGTTTACACCTAAAGAAGACCAAGAGGGTTGGACAAATGGACGATTTCCGCATAAAAAATAAAAATTGTGCCATAAAGGAGTACTGTTACAAAATTTGAAGTGTCCACCTATCCGACGTTCAACCGTTTTCCAGATTTTAATAGAGTTAGCCACAACCGGACCAAATTTATAATTATCCCCTTTTTTTCCTGTGCCAGTAAATAAAATATATTGAAGTCTATTTGGTTTAACCTTGTCAGCTTCAATCACCCTCCATGAAACTGTAGATTGAGGATCAACCCAATTATGAAGAGCCTTAAGTGGAATGACCAATAATATAATTCAAAATTTGGTACAGCCAGTCCTCCTGCGCTATTAGGATGTTGTAATGTGGTAAGTTTAATTCTGGGACATTTATCATTCCAGATAAACTTAGAAATTATGGAGTTGACCTCCTTGAAGTAACCTGGAGGGGAAGAAAGTGGTAGCATAGAGAAAAAAATATTAAATTGAGGTAACAAATTCATCTTAACAGTGGAGACTCTTCCTTGGAGAGAGACTTTAAGATTATTCCATCTTTGAATGTCATTTTTGACCTTAACTAAAATGTTATTAAAATAGTCTCTGGTAATCTTATTATTTTTTTTTTTGTGCAATTCAAGTGTGCTACACACAGGTGAGTGGGCCTGTACAAACCACCTGTAGTAACACACTCTCCTCTATGCACTAGACACTTTTCCTAACACTGCTGTGTGTACACAATCCCACAAAAGACTCAGCAATATATGTATGTTTACATGCTCATGCACTACTACAAATCATCTTGTACTGTTCCCCTGCCAGCTGCTGACTCACAATGTTTCTCTCTGCACATGTACAGTATATATGTGAAGCATTCGCATAGTTTGTATAGTTTGTATTTTTTTATCTTTATCTTCAGTTGTATAGGGTAAACATTTATATATAGTATACTTAGTCAAAATCTGTCATAGGTTTATAGTGTTTATAGGTTATTGTGTTTATAGTGTCATATGTTTATAGTGTTTATAGGTTATTGTGTATAGATTTATAGTGTTTTTACTTCATTGTTGTATGTCTGTATTTATGTAGCACTGTGGTCCTGTGAGGCATGACATTTCATTCCACTGTATGTCCCCACATGTAGCGGAATGACAATAAAGCTCAACTTGACTTGACTTGACTTGAATTGAATGTTTTTATATATGGTAATGCCCAAATAGATGAAAGATTCCTTAATAGGGATAAATGAGGGAATAGAAGAATTAACCTTAACATTGTTAATTGGCATTAAAGCAGATATGCTCCAATTTATTTTATATCCTGATAGGCTACTAAAATTATCAAATTCCTTAATTATACTAGGGACTGAAACATCAAAGTGGTCTAAATATAGAATAATATCATCAGCGTATAATTAAATACTATGATTATGATCATGAATCTTAAGCGATACTTCAGATTTCCTGATGGCTTGCGCTAAGGGTTCAAGAGATAGACAAAACAATAAGGGGGAAAGCGGACACCCCTGCCTCGTTCCCCGCTGTAAAGGGAATGAGGGGAAAATAATATTACCAGTTATGACTGATGCTGCAGGTGAGTGGTATAATGTCTTAATCATAGAGATGAAGTGTTCACCGAAGCCGAAACATTGCAGAACTGCCCACATACAGTATAATTCCACTCTAGCCTGTCAAAGGCCTTTTCTGCATCAAGTGAAAAGACCGCACAAGGGATTGGGTGGGAGTCCGCAAAGTCAAGAATATGAAGGAGTCGACGCATATTGTCAGATGCCTTGTGCCCCTTGATGAAACCAGTTTGGTCCTCCTTGATCAGACTATGAATTACCTTCTCCATACAAGAAGCAAAAACTTTAGCATAGATTTTTAGATCACATGGGATAAGCGAAATCGGTCTGTAACTGGAACAATCTAATGGATCTTTCCCTTTTTTAAGAAGTAATGAAATCAGTGATGTTTTTTTATCTCTATGAAATACCCCATGTTCAATTGCAAAATTAAATGAGTTAAGCATAAGTATCCCTACCAAATCCCAAATTTCTAAATATAATTCAGGGGGAGACCATCTAGACCTGGCAATTTGCCCTTTTGAAGGCTTTTTAGAGAGACGTGGAGTCCCTCCAAACTTAATGAGGCCTCCAAAGATTCTTTATCTATCTGTGAGATCCGAGGCAGTTCCAATTTATCTAAATACTGCTTACAAATTGGTTCATCAAAATCTGTTTCAGCTTTATACAGATTTGTGTAAAAACCTGTAAATATGTCATTAATTGTCACAGGGTTCGTGGTGACCTGATCATCCGATGATTTTATTGCGCTAATATATGCCTTAGACTCGCATTCTTTCAACCTAAGGGCCAATAAATGACTAGGTCTCTCTGATTCAAAATAATATTTTTGTCTAGTCCTATGTAAAATAAATTCTGCCTTTGAGTGTGAAAGCAAATCATATTCTTCTTTTAAAGAGGACAGCTGTGTAGCCTGTTTAAATTAAACGTTTTGATTAATATCAATTAATCAGATTAATATCGAATCTATACGACTCGATTTTGTAAAGGCTAAATTAAAATAAGGGCTAAAACCTTTACAGTCACTTAAAATCGCTGCAGTCACCCCAGTTCTCAATAAACCAAATCTCGATCCCACAGTCTTATCCAATTATCGTCCCATTTCAAATTTACCATTTATTGCTAAATTATTGGAAAGAACTGTAGCTTCCCAGCTTCGGTCTTTCCTAGTGGCAAATACTGTATTTGACCCATTTCAGTCCAGCTTCCGTCCACAACATAGAACTGAAACTGTCCTTGTAAAGATAGTGAATGATTTATTACTCTCTTGTGACTCTGGCTCTATGTCTTTACTTCTGCTACTTGACCTCAGCTCTGCCTTCGATACCATCTCTCATGATTTGCTTATCTCTCGTCTTTCGGCTGTGGGTATATCTGGTACTGCTCTTTCCTGGCTCTCTTCATACCTATGTGGTAGACAGTTTTACATTTCTGCTCAGGATTTCAGATCCCCTATTGCCCCCCTGAAACAAGGCGTCCTCCATGGTTCCGTTCTCGGGCCTTTGCTGTTTATTATTTATATTTTACCATTGGGTCAGTTACTACAGCATCATGGCTTTAGCTATCATTTTTATGCTGATGACATTCAAATGTACACATCATGCAGGCCTTCCTTATCCACCCAAATTAACAAAATTTCTGTTTGCTTGCAGGATATAAAAACATGGCTTAACTCTAATTTTCTGAAACTTACTATGGATAAAACCGAAATCATCATTATTGGTACCCCATCACTTACCACCAAAGTTCCTCCTGACTTTACTTGCAATATCACTGGCACTCAAATTGCTCCATCTAGTATCGTTAGAAATCTCAGTGTTATGTGTGACTCCTCTCTTTCATTTCAGTCTCATATCAACTCTCTCACTAAATCAGCATTCATTTACGACTAATTGTCCAGCTCCGTCCTTTCATTAGTGCCAACGATGCAGTAACTCTCATCCATGCTTTAGTTTCATCTCGTCTCGATTACTGTAATGCCCTTTTCATTGGTTTACTAGCTACCTCCATTGCTAAATTACAGTATATTCAAAACTCAGCCGCTCATATTCTCACTCGCACTAAGCGTTCAGCCCACATCACCCCAGTTTAGCTGATCTGCATTGGCTACCAGTGGCCTATCGTATCAAGTTTAAAATTCTCCTTTTAAAGCTTTGCATGGTCTGGCTCCTTACTATCTTTGCAATCTGTTCCTTCCCTATTCTCCACCTCGTTCATTGCGGTCCTCTGATTCTCACCTTCTCGTCGTCCCTCGGTATCGCCTCTCTTCCATGGGGGGCAGATCATTCAGTGTTGTTGCCCCTAAATTATGGAACTCGTCTTGCCAATAACCTGTCTGAATTTAAATCGCTAACTCAGCTTAAAACTCACATTCCAGAGAGAGAGAGACCAAGGAAACGTTTTCAGAGCCCGTCTGAAGCAAGCAAACTAACCAATTCGCACAGAACGGCTACATTAAAACAAAAGGACACTTTTGATAATTCTTAAGTTGATTTATGTTTATTATGGAAAACCACAGAAACCAGACTTGTTAGATGGACTAACACAAAGAGACAGACCACACTCTACAGAGACTCTTTTCTCCATATTACTTTATATGTCCGATTTTCGAAACCCACACAATTACTTTCTCAAATATTATGTATTATTGTTTTAATATTCATGATGAATGAATGATTTCTTCCAATCAATTCTTTGCATTTATATATAAAATCACATCCAAAAGCGCTTTTATTGTGTAGAAACAAAGCAACACCCCGAGCCAAAACAGTTGCCATAGGAGGTGTCACCTGAGTTTAAAACAAACCATCAAACGCTCTCTTACATTACAATCTCTTTTTATCTCTTAAAATGTGAATCCTCTCTTACTCTTTGTCCTCTCTAAAACTCTTCTCTTTTGGGGTCTCTCCTCTCTGGCCTAACCATGATGAGAAGAAATACCACCAGTGTGTGTATTCAGTTTATTTTCTTTCCGTTGATCGTGTTCAAAAGTTAAGTTTGCCGCAAAGTCCAGCTGATGCACCCGCTTCAAACTTCAACTAGAACGGACTGTTACCAACGCCCAAGACGTCTCACATTTCAGCCAACCAGCAACCTGAAACCCCCTTTCCTGTGACAATGACAGAAGGGAATAACACAAAGGCAACGCAAGTAAAACAACTGTAGCTGAAGTGCATTTAATACAAATTTTAGCCTTGAGCTCAAAGCGAGGTTTAAATAAGGAATGGTTGTTAAGGTCGCAATTGCACATATTGCTATATATTTCAATAACATTTTCCTTATTTCTCTCTTCTGCATTATTATTGTGTTCATTATTATTTCATGTCTTAGTTTTAAATGTTATATTGAAAAGAGAAGGATCTTGTGTTTTGTGCTCAAAGTTAATGTCTAAGATTTGTGCTATTATTTGGCAATTTTTGGATTTTAATATCTAAGTTTGTTAACGGCTTGTTCATAATCGCCATGAAACATATCTGTTCATTTTTATAGTTTAAAATTGACCTGTTTCCCTTTAAAATTATTAAAACTTTCAACGACAGAATTAACTGCTTAAAACTCACATGTGTTTTTCTTATTGATTTATGTTTATTATGTTGTCAATCATATATTACTAATGTCCGATTTTCGAACTTTCTGTATTATTGTTTGATGAATGAATGAATGAATGAATGATGCATTTATATAGCGCTTTTATTGTGTATTGCATACACCCAAAGCGCTACAACATGTGGGGGGTCTCTCCTCAACCACCACCAGTAATAGATGTTTGATGTTACCTTTATTTAATGGCCTTGAGCTCTGGACGGCGCTAATAAATAACTTTATTATTATTATTATAACCATTTATAAAATTTTTTATTTGGCATACAGAAATAAACTAAATAGTTTAACATTATTAAAACTGATTAACTGGTGTTTATCAATCACTAAAAACACACACATTACAACACATAATAGCCTTTATTTAATAACAATCTCCATTTATAAAAAAAATCATACAGAATGAAGAAAAAAGTAATCTACATGGTCTGATGGTCAGTAAATTAACAACAAATTAAATTTTTTGGGTGAACTATCCCTTTAAAGCTCCAGTTGACAAACATTACATCTGTAATACAACTGCAAAATTCAGTTTAAACTTTGTTTAATGAACTAAGAAAAGAAATACTAAAATAAGAAACTAAACAAGCTAAACAAAATGTTAGCAAACAAACATTTACAAATATTACTACTGTTCACAATTACATCTTTAAAATGAGGCAGAAGTCAAAAAAAAGAGAAAAAAAAGAACCAGGTGTTACAGTATATAAAATCAAGTTAAGTCACGTTTATTTATATAGCGCTTTATACAATACTGATTGTGTCAAAGCAGCTTTACAGAGTCAAACAGGAAAATAGTTTGTCAATAATGCAAGAGTAATTTTTCCAGTTAAAGTCAGTTCATTGGTGATTCAGTGTTGACATCATCCAGTTCAGCTCTCTTCCAATAATGTCTGGGTTTTAGGTACGCTTGGCTTTAATCAGCCAAGCATCCCCCTGCTCCGGGGCAAATAAGCAAGAAATTGAACCAAAGGTGACAGCGGCAAGTTTCTCTTCCTACAAATTAAAGACTATGAAGTACCAAAAATATATATACACAACAAAATCCATATAATTACAATTTACATATGATTTATATAATTATAATATGTTTATATTATTGACAGAGATTGAGTAGAAAACCTTGGGAGCAACCAACTATATAAACTAACTTCACAAGTTTCACTTGCACAGTCGATAATTTCCTTTATTTGTCCTCTTTCATGGACCGTTCTCCTCTATTCTTTAATCTCTTAACCTTTAACAAAAGAGTTTTGAATCCGCTGGCTCTAGAGAAGTGAATCACACTTACTCTGATTGGCTGTTCGCCGCTGAACCAGCATGCTCCATTAACTCAGCGTGATTGACAGAGAAAGTAATTCTACCAACAAAGGCTGCAACGCATGTCAGATTGAGCAGAGGAGGGTCTCGTGGTCTTGTCCCGATGGCCAACGAGGCCTTCGGAGGGGATCCGGGAGACTGCAGTGACCATCTAATCTGGATACGGACTGGATCTGGGTGGCTACATTCACCTCGGAATAAGAAAGAAACAGACTAATATTAGCGTAGATTCCACTGAGAACAATCAGGCAAATTATAATTGTAGCAAAAACTCTAAACATTTACACATATTACCTGGAATGTAAACAATAAATTCCTAGTCTTAAAAGTACACACAGTATGTAGTTGCAGTGGAGAAGTCTGGTCACGAGCCAGTCTTTGGTGCCTTGGAAGAACTGACTGAGATGCATCTGAAATCTTGCAACGATGACAAAGCACCAATGAAACCATTGGCCACACCCTGATGGAAAAGTACATTTTAAATTCTACCACATGTTCAAAAAATGAAATGATTACTCTCTTACTCCCTGCCTTTTAAACGCACAAATCATAAGGACATTAGGAAAAAATAAAAATAATAATAATAATAAAAAAAATAGATAAAGTGGCAAAGGCACATGTATCAAACCAGTATCAGTTAATTAAATTTGTGATGAAAAAAGAGAGCAGAAGTTGAAGAGGTAGTTGAATGAGGTCAATCCTTTTTTTGGCACAGTGGTGCGTGGTGTAATCCATTGAATGAAGCCACAGTTCTCCTCCCTGATGGAAGCAGACTGCTGTGTGTCGGGTGGGTGGTACTAATGTAGAGGGCTTTGCGGGTGAGGGAGCAGGGAGGGGAGAGAGACACCAACGATTGCTGCTCTCATGTTGAAGGGACTGACTGGATACCACACAGTTGTAATGCTCTCGATGGTGCCTCTGTAACATGTGGGGGCCGGGGCTCTGGCTCTTCTACATAGAGACGCTTCATATTATAGGGCTAAGTTGGTGCTGCTCACCTTACGGTCGCAATAGCAGAGGAGCATAACTCTCCTGAAATCTCCTTCGTCTTCTCCAATAGAGAGAGATCAAAATATCGCTCCTGTAGTTTGTCTCACTGTCTGATGAGACCCACCACAGTGCCTGTTGTTGATATATAAGAGGAGGGGGCCAATGGTGAGTGTGATGGTGCGTTTTACAAATCGACCAACAGCCAGTGATGTATTGAGCAATGGACCAGTGTCTGTTGAGGGATGATTGTGTTGAATGCCAGTGAACAGCAATTTACTGTCCGTTTTGTCCATGTGTGAGGGTTGGGTGGAGGGCCACGGTCTTTCCCAGAGGGGGGGAGGACCTTGATGTGTTGCTGTGCAGGAAATAGGAGTGAGTGCTTGTGTGCACGATGGAATGATGGTGGTAGCTATTGAATGGTGAGATGTTGAAAATGTCCTTGTGAAGTCTCTCACGATTCAGGACCCGGAGCTTGTTATCCTGCTGATTTTCGGGGACAGCGACATTCGGAAGGTGTAGTCGACCGTTTTGTGCCTCAAACGAGCAAAGAAGGCATTCTCTACAGGGGGATGGTGCAAGGTCTGTGGTGGGGGCTTGTAGCGTAATGGTCTGAATCCCCTGCCACAGGCTCCGAGTCTCTGCTGTCGCTGACATGGGCTACCTCCTGGAGTGTTTGGCCTCTCTGATGCCGCGGGATAGTTGGCCCTACGTCTTCAATCACCAGACGCGTTCCGACCTTCAGATGAACCTCCCCTGTCAACGGCTTCTGGTTGGCCCGGATATTTTGTGACGTCAACAATACACTTGAACAGTGACTTTTTTCTGTGTGTTGTTATATGTGGCTAAACATATCCCAGAGTAGTGTCAAAACAGTCTTGAGTGCCTCTGACGTTGACGAGTTTGTGTACTGGTTTGAAGCTTTAACGAGCGGTAATATCTGATGTGGTCTGATAGGTGGGGGAAGGGCCTTGTAACTCCTCTCTGTGTGGTGTAAACAAAATGATTTTTTCCCCTTGAAATTTATGCTGATGAATTTTTGGGAACACACTCCTTAAGCTGCGTGGTTGATCCCCAGCCAAGATGAGAAAAGCATCGTTGTCTGCTGCCCAACAAGACATTAAGTGCCTCACATTGTTGTTATTGGAGCGGGAGGGATGTATACAGCAACGAGCAGTATGGCTGTAATTCCCTCGGTATGAACGGCCGGCACTTATTTAAACTCCACCAGAGGAAAAGTAAAAAGTTAAGCTAAAAGTAAAAAGCAGTTAAAAGTACATTTTAAGTTCAAAAAATGAAATGATGCCTTTTATTCAAAATACAGTTAATTAAATTTGTGATGAAACAGAAGTTGCCCTTTTTTTGGCATATTCCACAATTCATTGCACAACAGCTATGCTGAGTTAATATAACTGTTTTCATATTATAGTAAGTTACTTTCAAAATAATATCAAAATATAACTGTGCGTGACAGTGCGTCTCTGTCATTGGATAAGGTCTTTCCCAGGCGTTTGCATATCTAGTCTTGTTAATTTTCGTTCGGAGTATGGCATTCACAACAGCCGCAGTGAAAAATATTCGACGAACCTTTTTTCTGATAGGCTACCAAAACTAATATCTGTGAACTAGCGATCTAAAAGACGACACGGGACTAATGGCCTCAGCACCTGACGGGTTAGGGATAGGGTGACCAGATGTCCCGTTTTTCCCAGGAGTCACAATTCGTTGTCGATTAACTTAAAATTAGTGAAGGCGGGATAGATGGAATCGCGCTGATAGAAGTGCTCTTTCTCGCGCACGCTCCACTTCTTCAGTTCTCATACGTGCGCATCTTGAGACAAAACAAAGGCACTGATTTATTTTAAGATCAGTCAGTGCAAGTTTCTTTCAGTTGAAACTGCTCAGACTTACATTTTAGTCTAGGACTAGGCTTAAAACTAGGTCTGTGAAACCGGGGGAAAGTGTTTTGGATTAAATGGATTAAATAAGGGCTAAGTTACTTGTGGCATTTCCTTCACATAAATTCCCCTCAGACATATCATACAACGCTTATTCAATGTGTTTATATATGTTGTACGTTTGTGTATAACTATATACATTTTAAATAAAACATTTACTACTTTTTAATATAAATTTTGATAAATTCACTCTAACGTTAAGTACAAATATTTTATTCAGTGCCACTTACCTGACGCCTGAACTTGACATAAGTTACATTTAAATATCCACCTTTCTTCGGATATACAACTCATAAAACACTTTCTAAATGTCCACTCAAAAAAAAAATCGAATATGTTGCAAGATTTTCTCGTTAAATTTAGTCTAAAAAATAAGATTTATTTAGTGGGACTTACCTGACGCGTGAACTTGACAAGATGGCGACGCTGTTTCTCCCGCGAAGTCACTCAGGCGCTTGCACGTGCAGAATGATCTCAGTGTTGGCTGGATTAGTTTAGTCAACATTTAGCGTTCTGAATGTTGACTGGATTTGAAAATTACCATTAATTTAATGTTTTTAAAATATATTTGTGCAGACCTAATATAATATGTCTTCTCAACTAAGCCCAACCAATAAAATTAGCTCAACTTAAATATTTCTGCCCTTCAACATTTTGTTAATTGGATTTTTTTACAGTGCACTTTTAGAAAAAAAATGGCTTTATAAAGGTAAAAATGCCCATAAAAGGTAAAAATCTATTTAAACTTGTCGGAAAAGATTAATCTGCTACATGAAAATAGGCTACATAAGCTGGAATACTTCAAACTAGAGCTATTTTTGTTTCATATGCTGCTAAGAAGACACCCCAGAAGATGGGTCAAGTATAGCTCCATCATTGTTCAAAGTAAAAAAAAAAAAAAAGTAAAATTTCTCTGGCATTTCTTTCTTTTTGCTGTATTGAATACGTACCGAACCCGATACCGCAGTATCATATCGAACTGAACCATGGATTTTGTGATATATATATATTAGGGGTGTAAAGATAGACATATTCGTATTGAACCGTTCGGTATGAGGCTTTTGGTTCGGTACGCATTACAAACCAACTAATCCTATTACAGCATATTATCCTATAGGTTACATTAGTGCGTGTGCGCATTTAGAGTGTGTTCTTTCATTGCATGATTAAAATGCATTTAGAATGATAACAAAATTCAAGATATGGGGGCAGAAAATGTATATATTTACATAATACCATGCCATGTTATTTTCACTTTGTGTCATTTTGCATATACGTATATGTTTAAATGACTGTGTTGGCCCATACCAACTTAACCCTTTAACGCGTACGATCACACCGGTGTGATCAGTCTTGGCCGGTCCCTGAAGCGTACGATCACACCGGTGCGATTAGAACATTCAGTGCGTCACATCATCAACTGTTGAATTCAAATCTGCTTTCGCGCGTTGACTGGCGTGGAGCCAGATCGCACGCGCTGAGCGCTTGTCATTATCACAAATATTCAGCGTTTTCAATCATATAATGCTTATTTTAGGTTTCAGACAGTTAAATACACATAAGTGCTAGCAAAACCATACATTTATAGTTTGTAAAATATGCACTGATATCTATGAAAGCACCAATAATGATCCTTACAAACATAATCTGACGACATGTTTTATTGATATCATATACAGCTTGTGTAAATAATAAAATAAAATGAATAAAAAATAAGATATAAAGCTTTAAAGTTTACTCTGTAGAATTAAATATTAAGATAAGCTCTTCTCCCAGTTTACCGGAGACTTACTTTAACGTGTTTCGGGAGGAGAGGATGAATTTACGTGTTGTTAATCCCACAGCTCGGATTCAGCGCGAACAAACATGGCGGCACCCATCACCCGGTATAGATCAACTAACATGGTCATTATAAAAGTGTTTAAAATACCAAATACATTTACTTGCACATATTTCAGAATCGGAATATCAGATATTTCATAATATAGTGAGTATGTTTGTGAATATTAATAATAAAAAAAGGAAAAACGAAATAAAAGCGATCCATGTGTCATACAGCGCTATTATGGCTGCAGTGTGTCACATGACAAGCATGACGCGTCGCCATGGAAACAATAATGCTAAACAATCTAAAATAACTGTCGCCTGAAAAAACTCACGCTGGGGGCTCAGATAGAATATTTTAAACTCACGTGTGAAAGGGTTAATTGTATTAAAAAAACTAGTTTGGGACTGCTATTTAATAGCCTTTCCTTATGGGCTGTTTTATTAGTACAGGTGCATCTCAATAAATTAGAATGCCATGGAAAAGTTCATTTATTTCAATAATTCAACAAAAATTGTGAAACTTGTGTATTAAATAAATTCAATGCACACAGACTGAAGTAGTTTAAGTATTTGGTTCTTTTAATTGTGATGATTTAGGCTCACATTTAACAAAACCCACCAATTCACTATCTCAACAAATTAGAATACCTCATAAGACCAATAAAAAAATTTTTTTTAGTGAATTGTTGGCCTTCTGGAAAGTATGTTCATTTACTGTATATGTACTCAATACTTGGT
This sequence comes from Schizothorax lantsangensis, assembly GCA_027422415.1. NCBI lineage: Eukaryota > Metazoa > Chordata > Actinopteri > Cypriniformes > Cyprinidae > Schizothorax > Schizothorax lantsangensis. The sequence goes on along the minus strand of CM049857.1, from coordinate 26,404,449 downwards.
AGGGGCTCCTTTTGCTTTAATTACTGCCTCAAATCGGCGTGGCATGGAGGTGATCTGTTTGTGGCACTGCTGAGGTGGTATGGAAGCCCAGGTTTCTTTGACAGTGGTCTTCAGCTCATCTGCATTGTTGGGTCTGGTGTGTCTCATCTTCCTCTTGACAATACCCCATAGATTCTCTATGGGGTTCAGGTCAGGCGAGTTTGCTGGCCAATCAAGCACAGTAACACCATGGTCATTGAACCAGCTTTTGGTACCTTTGGCAGTGTGGGCAGGTGCCAAGTCCTGCTGGAAAATGAAATCAGCATCTCCATACAGATTGTCAGCAGAAGGAAGCATGAAGTGCTCTAAATTTCCTGGTAGATGGCTGCGTTGACTGTGAACTTCAGAAAACACAGTGGACCAACACCAGCAGATGACATGGCAGCCCAAATCATCACTGACTGTGGAAACTTCACACTGGAATTCAAGAAACATGGAATCTGTGCCTCTCCACTCTTCCTCCAGACTCTGGGACCTTGTTTCCAAATGAAATGCAAAATTTACTTTCATCTGAAAAGAGGACTTTGGACCACTGAGTTCCTTTTCTCCACAGCCCAGGTAAGACGCTTCTGACATTGTCTCTGTTTCAGAAGTGGCTTGGTAGCCCTTTTCCTGAAGACGTCTGAGTGTGGTGACTCTTGATGCACTGACTTCAGCTTCAGTCCACTCCTTGTGAAGCTCTCCCAAGTGTTTGAATCAGCTTTGCTTGACAGTATTCTCAAGCTTGCAGTCATCCCTGTTGCTTGTGCACCTTTTCCTACCCAAATTCTTCCTTCCAGTCAACTTTGCATTTAATATGCTTTGATACAGCACTCTGTAAACAGCCACACCTTTCAGTAATGACCCTCTGTGACTTACCCTCTTTATGGAGGGCGTCAATGTTCGTCTTCTGGATCATTGCCAAGTCAGCAGTCTTCTCCATTATTGGGGTTTCAAAGAACAAGAGATACCCGGAATTTATACTGTAGGGATGGTCATTAATTGAAACTCAAAAGTAAATATTCTAATATTTTGAGATACTGATTTTTGACTTTCATGAGCTGTAAGCTCTAATCATCAAAATTAAAACAAAAAAACTTTTGAAATGTTTTATTTTACATGCAATGAATCTAAAATATATGAAAGTTTAACTTTTTGAAATAACTTACAAGAAAAAATGAACTTTTTCACGACATTCTAATTTATTGAAATGCACCTGTATTAGTCATATTCTTAATAGACTTAACTTAATTTTTGTGAAACAAATTTGCTTTGTTTTTGGTTTTTTAACAAATTATATATATATATATATATATATACACTGTGTATATATATATATATATATATGTATATTAGTGGTGTCAACATTAGCGTGTTAATTCAGGCGATACATTTTTTCAGTTTACTTACTTACTTACTTATGCCTACTACCCCTCCTGGGGCATAGGCCGCCGACAAGGGTCCTCCAAGCATCTCTGTCCTGTGCCAGTCTCTCCAATTTTCCCCAGGTATAGCCTGCCTTCTTGCAGTCCTCATCCATGTCGCAGCGCCAGATGTTCCTTGGCCTGCCTTGCTTCCTTTTGCCTTGGAGGTTCCACGTGAGGGCTTGTCTAGTGATGTTGGAGGGTGGCTTGCGCAGGGTGTGGCCAATCCATCTCTTGCTTTGCCGATTCTGACTTTCACGTCAACATCTGTGCCTCCTTGTTTGTCGATGATACTGCCAAGGTAGGTGAAGTTATCCACTTGCTGAGTTCTCCACAACTGCTGTGGTCTTATCTTGCATTTGCTGGTGGGTGTGGGAAAGCAACGCCAGGTCGTCGGCAAAATCCAGGTTGTCCAGCTGTTTCCACAGCATCCACTGTATACCATTCCGCCGCTCTGATGTTGAGATCTTCATCACCCAGTCAATTGCCAACAGGAACAGGATTGGGGACAGCAAGCATCCTTGTCTCACCCCTGTTCTCACTTGAAAGGCGTTCGTGAGGTGCTGGCCATGGACTACTTTGCAGGTCATTCCTTCATACGAGTTCTTGATGTTGGTGATCTTCTCCGGGACTCCGTAGTGTCTCAGCAGCTTCCACAGGGTTCCTCTGTCCACGCTGTCAAAAGCCTTCTCATAGTCGATGAAGTTTACGTAGAGGGATGAGTTCCATTCTAAGGACTGCTCCAGGATGATTCTCAGTGTAGCAATTTGGTCTGTGCAAGATTGCTCCTTCCGAAAGCCAGCCTGCTGATCACGCAACCGTGTGTCTACTGCGTCTTTTATTCTGTTGAGAATAATTCTATTAAAAACCTTGCTGGGGATGGATAGCAGCGTTATCCCACTGTAGTTGTTACAGTTGGTAAGGTCTCCTTTCTTTGGTAGCTTGATGAGGTAACCTTCTTTCCATTCCATTGGAATCTGTCCTTCCTCCCATATCTTCTTGAAGAGTGGGTAGAATAAATTCACCGCATTTTCCACATCTGCTTTCAGAGCTTCTGCTGGAATGTTGTCTGGCCCTGCCGCCTTTCCGCTCTTCAGTTGTTTAATGGCCTCACGTATCTCCTCCTTCGTGGGTTCGCTGCCATCTATGGGTAGACCGTTGTCTGCAGGAGGTATTTCTGGCGGGTTCTGGGGGGGTGGTCTATTCAGCAACTCTTTAAAGTGTTCCATCCATCTTTTTCTTTGTCTCTCTTCTCCCATGATGCTGTTCCCTTGTTTGTACTTCACGGGCCTCTCTGGGCTGCCGGACTTTCCGGACAGATTCCTCGTGATGTTGTACAGGTCTTTCATAATGCCTCGTTGAATTGCTTCCTCTGCCTCATCTGCCAGTGAGTCAATGTAGTTTTTCTTGTCTGCCTTTATACTTTGTTTGGCACACTTGTTGGCCTCTCTGTATGCCTCCTGTGCCTTGGTCTTCTCTGCTCTTGTGTGGCTGTTGTTGAGGGCTGCTTTCTTCTCTTTCCTTGCCTGGATCTTTTTCAGGGATTCTGCTGATATCCATTCCTTGTGGTTGTGTTTTCTGGGGCCCAGCACTTCCCGGCAGGCTGTGGTCACTGTTTCCTTTACTGCTTTCCATCTCTCATTGATGGTTTCTTCTTCAAGCAAATCCTGCAAAGCTTGGTACTTGTTGCTAAGAGTGAGTTTAAACTCTTCACACTTAGTTGATTCTTTGAGAAGTGAGGTGTTGTATTTCTGGCGTTGTCCTGTTACTCCTGTCCAAGTTTTCTTCAGTTTGAGCTTCAGGCGTGCCACGACGAGGTGATGGTCTGAAGCGACATCTGCTCCTCTCCTGGCTCACACATCTTGCAGGGATCTCCTGAACTTGCATGTAATGCACACATGGTCTATCTGATTTTCAGTAGACAGGTCCGGTGATACCCATGTCGCTTTGTGTATTCTTCGATGGGGGGAGATGCTGCCGCCGATGACCAGGTTTCTTGTGGCGCATAGGTTAGCGAATCTCTCTCCGTTGTCATTCATCTCACCCAACCCTTGCTGCCCCATGACCTCCTCGTAGCCTGTGTTTTCACTGCCGATCTTTGCGTTGAGGTCTCCCATGAGAATAGTGATGTTTCTTTCAGGCAGTCTCTGTAGAACCACTTGAAGTTGGTTGTAGAAGTCCTCTTTCATCTCTTCTGCACTGTCGTTGGTAGGGGAGTAGCACTGTACTACGTTCATGTTGATCCTCCTTTCCCTGGTCTTAAAGGATACTGTGATGATGCGTGGTCCATGGGCCTCCCATCCGATGAGTGCACTTTGAGCTGTCTTGGAGAGCATGAAGGCCACTCCGTGCATGTGTGGTGCTCCATCTTCCTCTTGTCCTGAATACAGCACCAGCTCTCCTGTAGAAAGTCTAATCTGTCCTGAGCCGTTCCATCTGGTCTCGCTGATCCCCAGTATGGACAGTCTGTAGTTTCTAATTTCTGCCGCTACCTGCGCTGCTTTCCCTGTGTCATACATTGTCCTCACATTCTATGTCCCGATTCTGGTGCTGGTCCTGATGGAAAGGATGGTAATCGGCGCAGTAGCTTCAAGGCGCTGCTGGCTTTCACCACTACGCGTCATTCTTCCTCCTACTGGAGGTCCATCTTCTGCCAGGGCCGAGATGTCTTGTTTTCTTCTTGTTGGCGTTTCTCTAGCATTCTGGATTTTTACGGGGAGGGGTCGCTAACCCCTCGCCCAACCCTCCTCCTTTTTCAACCAGTCTTGGGACCGTCTATGGCGGAGCTATTTTTTCAGTTTAACGGGTTAAAATTATTTAACACCATTAACCTTTCTATTCCCTTTTTTTCCAGAACAATTCCAATAAAAGATGGGGAAAAAACAAAAAAAACAAAATAAACAGCAGTTTGGACGATGGATTTCTGGTAAAATGTCTGATGACACTCAAATCAGAGTTCCTTTCAATTAAATGTCTTTGATGGAAATGATGCAAATAAACAGGAGTTTAGCTCAGTTCAATGTCCTTCGCACTCCTGTTTCAGTGTCCAGTTAAAGAACGCAGATAAACAAATTTCAAGATGCAAAGGAAAAAAAAACAGTTCTTGTCAACAGTTGTGATACTATCCAGGGAAGGAAAAAAAAAGGGTAACACTTTATTTCGATAGTCCACTTTAGACATTCTATTAACAGTAAGTAACTTTGCAACTACATGTCAACTAGCAGTCATTAGAGTATTAGTAGACTGTCTGCTTAATATCTTCTAACACTTTATTTTGAGGGGTTCACAACATACAACATACTGACTATGAAAAACTTTGCAAGCATATATCAACTTATTCTACTAACCCTAAACCTACCCTAACAGTCTACTCTGAGAGTTAGTAGACATGTAGTTGCAAATTAATGAGAATTAGTTGACATGTAATTGACATGTAGTTACAAAGTTACTTCTAGTTAGTAGAATGTCTAAAGTGGACTATCAAAATAAAGTGTAACCAAAAAATGAGTATGTGTGGTCCAACCACTTCGATGAAACATGAAATGTTGTCCAAGCTCAGAGAAAACCAGGTTGGCCCACCAGTTTCCACCAATGTTGAGGACTCCTCGTTGATGGCAGAAACAGTTCTAACTCAGAACTCCAAAGAAACTCCTCATTCAATGTCAAGAGAGATATGTGTCAGTCCTCTGTCGTGTGTGTCTTGTGTTCCCGCCTCATGTTTCCATATTTGGTTTGTTTCCTGTCCTCTTCTGATGTGATTATTGGTTAATTCTTGTCCAGCCGTGTTTGTCTAATTGTCTATGATTATCCCTTGTATATTAGTCCTGTCTGTTCTGTTTGATTTTGTCTGGTCTACTCGTTACTCCCCGGTGTTCCTGTCTGTGTCTACCTTGCCTTGTCTTGCCCTGCCTTGTTTGGATTTGATTAAAGACTATTATTTGAGTTTACTCCTCGTCAGTGTGTTCCTGTTTCCTCCTCGTGTGTGCACCGTGACAGAAGACCAGACCAAAACCGTAAGCGGCACCCATTCACCCCTTTTTGTTTTCTGTTTTTTGAAAGTCTTTTGTTTAGTTCCTGTCTGTTTGTTGGTCCCGCGGCATGGAAGTCGCCACTCGTCCTTCCGCCCTAGCCTGCGTCAAGTCGGCGTGGGAGTTCGGCGGGATCGCCAGTTCGCTGGCCGCGAGCACCCAGCCCGCCATTCGCGGGAGTTCACGCCGCCGTCCGCGGCTCACCCAGCCCGCCGATCGCGGGAGATATCCGCCGCCGCCCGCAGCTATTCCATGCCAGCCGCTCACCCGAGCGCTGTCCGCGGCTCACCGAGCCCGCCATTCGCGGGAGATGACCCCGCCGTTCGCGGGAGATCACGCTGCCGTCCGCAGCTCACCCTAAGCCGACGGCCCGCCGCTGACTCAGGCCCGCTGCTGACTCTAGCCCGACGGCCGCCGCTGACTCAAGCCCCGTAGATCCAGTCCACATGTTCCGGCTAGGAGTGCCGTGTTTATGTATTGTTGTGCCCACAGGAATATTTTAAACTTACCTAGTCTTGTCTGGTTCACGGAGACTCATCTGGGGCAGGCGGCTCCTCTTGTTGTGGCCATGGAGGCCATTCTTGCCGCCTGCTCCCCTGTCGCAGAAGTGGAAGCGGTTGCTGAGGGACCCTGTGAGGGCCCCTGACTCCTCGTCATGCCCAGAGGAAGCCTCAGCTTCCTAGCTCGCCCAGGTGGGCTTCTGGTTCCTGTGGGCTGTCTTGTCCTGTCTGTCTGGCCCCGGAGGGCTTTCCTGTCAAGTCCTGTCTGTTTAGCCCTGGAGGGCTATCCTGTCCTGTCGGGTGTGTTTAGCCCCGGAGGGCTCCTGATACCCCCTGACTACCCCAGGGAAATTTTATGGGGGGGGGCGTAGAAAGGGTTCTGGCTGTAGGGGCGGGGCTGAGGGGACTGAGGCCAAGGCCCCGAAGACAATCTGCCATGGCCTCCTGAGCTCCCAGCTCCGCCATGGCCGCCAGAGCTCCCTGCACCGCCATGGCCGCCAGAGCTCCCTGCACCACCATGGTCCTTGTCTCTCTGTTCTGCTCTGGAGGTCCCCGTCCTGTGTTCCTATCCGTGTCTGTCCTGAGGGGCCTCCAGAGCGCCCACCCCCCCTCCCCGGTGGAACTGTTAAGGCTCGGGACGAGCCTTTCGGGAGGGGGGAGTTATGTCAGTCCTCTGTCGTGTGTGTCTTGTGTTCCATATTTGGTTTGTTTCCTGTCCTCGTCTGATGTGATTATTGGTTAATTCTTGTCCAGCCGTGTTTGTCTAATTGTCTATGATTATCCCTTGTATATTAGTCCTGTCTGTTCTGTTTGATTTCGTCTGGTCTACTTGTTACTCCCCGGTGTTCCTGTCTGTGTCTACCTTGCCTTGCCTTGTCTTGCCCTGCCTTGTTTGGATTTGATTAAAGACTATTATTTGAGTTTACTCCTCGTCAGCGTGTTCCTGTTTCCTCCTCGTGTGTGCACCGTGACAATATGGAAGGACAGGGAAGGACAAAATAGAAAAAACGGTGGAGAAGAAAAAAGAAAAAAAAAACTTGCAAAGACAAGGCAGAAAAATCACAATTAATTACAATTAATTCCCATTTAACAACATTAACATTTCAGATGATCACTTTCAACTAGGGCTGTCAACCGATAATTTTTTTTAATAGTGATTAATCGCATGATTGTCATGAGTTAACTCGCGATTAATCACAATTAATCGCACATTTTTATTTCTTCTAAATGTACCTTAAATTAATACTTTTCAAGTTTTTAATACTCTAATCAACATGGGCATGGACAAATATGGATGCTTTATGCAAATGTATGTTTATTTTTATTGAAACCATAGTCAACAAAGCATGAAGTGTATGTTTCAAAGGTCATAGATGTTTTTCAAAGAACTTGTTAATGTCTATTAGAAACATGAAAAAAGAAATACCAGGTTCCTGTTACTTCTCTTTCTTTGCACTGAGCAATTTACTTAAACCTGTTTACATTTTTGCACACAGGGCAGCTCTTCTTCTGAAAATGCAAAATGTACATTTATTATTTATTATTACATTTGTTTCCCTTTCTGTGCCCACATACTGTATTTTGATGAAGCTAAATTCTCAATAAAATACACATACTGATAAAAATATGCATAGCCTGAATGCACTGTAAGTCGCTTTGGATAAAAGCATCTGCTAAATGCATAAATGCAAATGCAATAAAACTTTTTTCATTGGTATATTTGACTGTTTCTGTTGTCAGACAACGGAATGAATATGAAATAGTGACTGAAATGCGACCCATTAAGACTACATAACCAGCTCTCCTTTCCAAGATGTTAATCTGCACAAAAAATCATGATAATCGCACCATCGTCTGATGAAATCAAATACACATAAGATAAAGACAATAGCTGTGCTGTGATTTCGGCTATACTTGAAGGTAAAATTAGAGAAGCAACATAGTATATGTGTTTAACTGAAAGTGCTGGTCCTCTCTGCCACGCGCTGAACAGAGCAGACGCAGATAGATAGAGAGAGAGAGAGAGCGAGAGGTGTGTGCGCGCTGGGAGAGCAAGACGCTCGCGCGGCAGTACCTGTTTTTATACAGTCTATGGGCAGTACCAGAGATTCTCAGAAACTAGGTTTGGGCGCTATTTTGAAGGGAAAAACGTCACTAAAGGGGTCTGCAATGTTGCTAAGTTGGCAACACTGTGCATCTCCATTTCTCCAACTACGGGTTGGGCCACGGGCCAAACAGAAAATACATGCTGCGTTAATCGCGCGTTAAAAAAATGAGTGCCGTTAAACTGAATTTGCGTTAACGCATTATTAACGCGTTAACTTTGACAGCGCTACTTTCAACACAATAAATGTTTTCAGATGCATCAATGCACATTTCCCAACACTTATTTCCTTCGTTAACACATTTTCCTAACATAAATATAACTATATTAATGAAGGATAACGTCTTAGAATGACGTATGTGCACTCGATTAGCTTGTAGCTTGTAGCACATGAGCCCGCATGGTTAGCAAAAACTCCACGTGGGCTACATTACACTCACTACACTCATAAATTTAGCAAACGTACATAAACACTTTTAAACAAAAAATCAAGTCAATTTATCACTTTACTCACGTTTCTTAACATATTTCACAAAAATTATACATCACAGTATCATTTAAGAACACTTAACTCCGCATAAGACTGAAAAATGCAAAAACTATAACTAAACATGGTAGCTTATGAGCTCACTTACCAAGAATAAATTGATAATGATTAGAAATAATCTCCGATGAATCAAGGAAAATCTATTTTATGCAGTTTCTGTCAGATCAATCAGCTCATCTTCTCATTTAACCTTTGGAGTCAATACAAACACGATTAGAACTATTTAAACAACTCTTTCCTGTTAGGGATGTTTTAAAATATGAATTTCAATTGTTAATCTAGTATTTCTCACTCACTTTCTTAACTTTAGAACTGCAACCGACACGCATCACTGCTCCAGCAGCCATTTCACTTCACTCCGTGACCAGAGACTGTTCTTCTCTATTTAGCGCTAGAGATGACGCAACCCACTAAGGGCGGAGCTATTCCTAATTGTTCAATTTAGGTTATTGTCTAGTTTGTGACATTTACTACATTTCTTCAGCATTATTTGATTTTTAAAACCTTAAAAAAAATAAGATAAAATATATTATATGAGCATTATAATAATTAATTTTCTTTCTTTTACAGGTTTAATATGGGCTTTAGTAACCTTGGTTACACTCTCCCCTCTGGAATATATGCACGCCCCGTTGCATCTACACGTGAACTACAGGGGCAACAACTGACTCTTCTAAAGAAGAATTAAATGCTTTGCTTAGACCCTGCAACAAGGACTGAATCACTAAGGTTAGTGGATTTACTAACTGGGGATATTCAAACTTTTTAGGGGGGCGTCTCTCTCTCTCTGTGAGCATCTGGGGGCAGCACTGTCTTCAGCTTTAGTGCCTCTGTCTTCATTTAGGGTGTTTTCAATGTGACTCATTTCACTTGTGATTACGTTTCCTTCTTCAATCTGTGATTTAGAATTGATTGGAGCAGTCTCAGCCATTCAAGTGGGGGATTCATTCAAGGACTCAAGAGACTGTTCTGGTTCTGGTCTTAGCTCCACAGAGACATCTGGTGCAGTACAATGTGATTCAGGCTCATCCTCACACATTTCCATTCCTATAGACTCATACAAATTTCCTTCCACAGGCTTCCATTCAAGTAAGTATTCCTTTGCAGGTTCGTCTGGATTACTCTCCACAGGTTCCTGAACCGGTAAGTTCTCTCCAGTAGGATGAAGGACAGGTAAGTCAATTCTTCTCGAATACAAGGTAAGTGACCCATGATAATTTGAGTTTCAGAGCCCAAAGTCCTTGCAGGTACATAACAGAGAACTTGCTCATCTTCAGACTCTGTGCATTCAGAAACAGACTCAGACTCCTGTATCCCTTCATTATTAGAAGCAGCTCTGGTTCTAGGCCTTCTGACTACTCTCTGCTTCGGTTGTTCTTCATATTTGCTTGGTTGCAAAAACCCGCAGGGCAGCAACCAATCTCGATGCAATGTCCGGAGAGGACCACATTTTCCCTCTGGTTGGACACTATATACTGGCAGATCACAAACTTTTCTGACAACCAAATTAACATCTTGTTCCCATTTGTCTGCCAGCTTTTGTTTTCCTTTCAATCGCACGTTCCTTACAAGAACTCTGTCACCCTCTTCCAAGGTTGAAGCAACCACACGCTCATCAAATCTCCTTTTATTACGTTCTGCTACCTTCTTAGAGTTTTTAGTAGCCACCCCGTAACTCTCACGCAACCAATTCTTTAGGTCCCGCACGCATGGAGAGTGGGATTTGGTGGGAGTGTCTACTGGCAATCCGAAAGCCAGATCAACGGGCAGGCGGGGTTGTCGCTCAAACATGAGTTTGTAAGGGGTGTACCCAGTGGTGTCGTTGCAGGTGCAGTTGTAGGCGTGCACTAAAGGCTTTAAAAATGAGATTTCTTTTTATTTTCCAGTGTCCCCAGCATCTGGAGGAGTGTACGATTAAATCGTTCCACTGGATTGCTCCTCGGGTAGTATGGGGTAGTCCTCACCTTCTGAATTCCTGCGACTTTACTCCCTTATTGTGTGTGATTCAAAGTCTGCCCCTTGGTCACTATGAAGTTTCTCCGGAAACCCATAGTGCACCAAGAAATATTCCCACAGGCTCTTGGCAACGATTTGGGCAGTTTGGTTTCGAGTTGGTATCGCAACGGCATACTTTGTAACGTGGTCCGTGATAACCAGTATGTTTTTGATGTTGCTTTGATCTGGCTCCAGGGACAGAAAATATATGCATACAAACTCTAAGGGCCTGCTAGTTTGGATGTTTACTCATAGTAGGTGGCTGGTCTTTCAGGTTACAAGGTTTCACGCCTTTCTCCAACCCTTCAATAACAATCCTTATTTCTGGATATTTTCTCTGCAGTTCTGCCAAGGAAGCTTCTGAGAGGTGAGGAAGATCTGTAACACCATGTTTATCTTCATGTTGGAACTCATTTGGCAGAGCGTCCTCATGGTGAGTGAGGGATTCAACCAAGGTAAGTGAGGAGTGAGAGGGACTAGAATTTCAGATGACCTCACCACCTGATGCTTTTCACAGATCGCCTTTATTGTGTCTGCCATGAGAACAGATGACTCGGCTCCTGGCCCCATGAGATGGTGTAGTGTGAACTGTTTAATCCTTTCTCTTTCCTTTTGTGAGACCAGGTCATCTAGAGGCTCGCCATGTGGTCGTCGAGGTAGCCCGTCAGCAACTTGATTTTGGCTACCAGCTCTGTACTGCAGCTTAAAGTTGTAAGTTGACAAGCTGGACAACCAGTGGTAACTGGTGGCATCAAGCTTTGCTGAGGTTAGAACATACGTCAAAGGATTGCTATCCGTTATGACGGTAAATTCTGCACAATAGAGGTAGTCGCTAAATTTGGAGGTGACTGCCCATTTTAGCGCCAAAAACTCTGGTTTGTGTGCGGGGTATTTACTTTCACCCTTGGTCAATCCTTTGCTGGCAAAGGCTATGACTCGTATAGCAGGCCCCTCCTGCTCCAGGTATAAAGCTGCACCGAGCCCGGTGGTACTGGCATCGGGGTGAAGCACATAGGGAAGCTTGGGGTTAGCAAAGCCCAAAACAGGTGCAGATGTAAGCTTGCCAATTATAGAGTCAATTGCTCTCTGACAGTCTAGAGTCCATCGATCACCAAACTCTTCTTTGAGGTTGAAGTAACCCCCATCCTTCTGTTTCTTATTACTGCTTTTCCGGAGTGGAGGATATCCTGCTGTAAGGTCGGTGAGAGGTTTAAATATTTAACTACAGTGTTTTTCTTTCATTTTCCACCGACTGCAGCCGTCAAATGTAACACATCGGCTAGGCAAAGCTAACGGCTATTTGCGAAAATGTGTTTTGATGCGTTCACTTCATAACTTGTGGTTAAAGCGCCACTAAGCGGTCAAAAGCTGCAAATGCAGTTTGCGGACGCTGCGGCAGCGGTGCCTACGGCGGTAATAAGCACACTTTGGTTGGCCACCTACTGTAAATGTTAATTTATGGTTTTGTCACCGTACAGAGTTGTACAAACAACATATTACCTCTCCCAGAGATCATAGGCTGACATCGGAATTCCACATATGCTGATTTCCACATCTGGATATTATTATGAGGTCACGGGGTCACATATGACTATTATTATGAGGTAACAAAAGGTCAAAGCCATTAATCTTTTTGTCATAAGCTCCCGGCTACTCACTACTCACTAGTAATGATTTAACAAATCTAGCAAAATTATCTACTAACCAGAACCTTACAAAAACTTCAAAGGTTGTGTTACGTCCCAGTCTAGGGACAACAGGGTGTAACATAAATGAAGAACGTCACAAAAAGAAAGTGTTGACTTCCATTTATTGTAGGAGCAAACAAGTTTTTTCTTCTTCTCACTTACAAGCCACTTTGCCAGCTTTAGAAATGGGCATAAGCCAAAACAACAAACAAACCAAAACTAACTGTTCTTTTAGGCGCTATCTTACCTTAACAAATGAAATAAAAAAATACATCCCCCTGTCTCCCTGTCTAATTAAAACCAGGAGAAAATACACTTTTCCAAAAGAAACAGGCACCCATTTCCTACAAAAGTGGCTTTACTCTATTTGCAGATTACCTTTTAATACTGATACAATGTTAAACATACGAAGAAGGACAAACTCCTACAGGATAGTGACGTTTCTCTATTAACAAATTACCTTTTAATACCAACACAGTTTTGAACATAAAAACAAAACTAAACGGAGGGAAAAACTGTTAGAACAATGTTAATCAAGTAACAGGCTATTTCACCATTTTATCAACTTTACAACAAGCCGAAGAAACGTCAACACCAACGCGTCCTCTCGGCAGAACACACACTCGGAGAGGAGCCAATCCACCTTCCCAGGTAATTAGCAGCCACAACCTGGAGCAACTAGGAGAGAGAGACTCACAAGGGAAAATAACACATAGTCAAACATCACAGTATGATATTATATACGTCCGAGGATGTAACAGTTTACAATGACTTCAGTAATTACTAGGGAGTTATCTCGATCTTCACATTAGAATATTAGTACAAACAATTAGTAATTGCTTTAGAAGGATGTAGTACCACCTGATTAATTACTATCCAATACTTTACAAAACCCTCTTTTCTTATAAAAGATCTTATAGAAGTTCTTATACAACACGAAATCTGGTAATGTTGGGACGTTTTTTTTTTTTTTTTTTAATAAAATGAAAACTAAAAGACTTTCAAATCACATGAGCCAATATTTTATTCACAATACAACTTAGATAATATTACAAATGTTAAACCTGTTAACCAGCACCCCCGATATTGGGAATCACAGCTGAAAATGACTAACTAACTTAAAATGGTAACAGCTCCTGACTTCAGTGTGCCACACACACAATTTTGGTGTCTTTGGAAAGAAGACCCTTTGGCCTTTACTATCCATCATCCAGAGTTGATAATGCTCAAAAATATAAAAAGTTATAGACACTGAAGTGCCTTGATAAAAATTGTACCACACTGAATTTTTTTTTAATTTCATATAAAAATACATGAAATCAGTCCTGAAGCAATCCAGAAAAGTAATGGGTTGAAAGTCACATGTCTCATGAGTTTAAATTTTAAATCTGAAGAAGATACCATGAAAAATGAGATTCATGCAGCCATTATTCTAGTCCCCCCCCTCTCTGTTTGAGGAAAAATATTTACCAAATTATTGGAAGGGTTCTACTACAAACTATTTAGTCATTATACATGCCACTGCAGTTTTTCAATTCTACTAAAACACTATTTAGTCATACAGAATCTTAGACATCGTATCAGTGATTTATTTGAGAAAATAACATTAGACACTAGAAAAATACAATAATAATTTTTGAGTGATGAAAAAAAAACAATAATAATAAAAAAAAAATAACTTAAGTACATACTGATTTCCTGACATACAGATGCTCCTGCTCATACATTAGTAATCACTTGCTGACGATCATTCATACAGATGCTAATCATACAGATGGCTACCCAATATAGTCAATAATCACATTATAATGGCCTTTTATATAGACTGCATTCACACTGATATCTGTGAACAGTCAGTAATTACATGCTGATTATCAGCCATACAGATGTTAATCATACAGATACAGGCACATTACCCACAAAACACGCAAACATATATGAAAACTGTTGAAGAAGAAAAAAAAATAAAGGTTTATTTGTGCAAAAAAAGGCGATCGCTAAGTTACGCCCCCATCAGATGACAGGTGCGTCACAGCATGCGTCACGCGCCGTCGCGAGGGAGCGCCAGAGTTCAAATAAACAATCTTCCGTGTATCTTTGACTTTTTTTTTTTTGGATGATTTCATTCTGTTTGGGACATTGCCTGCTACAAAATCATGCTGTTTTTTTACCACCAAGACGCTGTTTTTGAGCGTAATTTGTTCCATAACGGACACAAACAATAACTCTCCCTGAAGAGATGAGACATAAACAAATGAATAACGATCCAAATTACAACGTTGTTGTTTCTTTGGACTAAAATTGCTCGATGGAATGTTGTTCAGTGGACCCTTATCTCTCAAACGAAACCGGGATTTACAGCAGTGGATACGTTTGAGAGTCGTTATCAGGATGAATCTGGTATGTACTGCGGTTTTTTTATACATGTTTTGATGTGTACTGCTTACACAAATTTAGCCAATACATTCCTTATAAGCAAGCTTTCTATTGAAAAACAGCGAACTGTCGTCGATGCTTGAGGCTTAGACCTTCAAAATGATATATAGTTTGTCAAGATTCATTTTGTCCTGTTTTACTTTATCTGTTTGAAAACAATGACGTGTGCAAACAAAGAGCTTTCAGTGCGCCGGCGTCCTGGTGCATGTTAACAGGTTAACCTGAGAAATTTTACACTTTTATACACTAAATGAGCTAATTTCAAATTTGATGCCTGCTACAGGTCTCAAAAAAGTTGGCACGGGGGCAACAAAGGGCTGAAAATGCTAAATATTTTGAAACGATTTAGCTGGGAGAACATCTAGCATCTAATTAAGTTAATTGACATCAGGTCTGTAACATGATTAGCTTACAAAAAAGGGAAAAACGTTTGCTTACCTTACAGCCTTATACTGTATATTTCAGCAGGACAATGCAAAACGTCTCCGGTTTTTGGACAAGCAGTGTGGGCTTCTGCGAGAACCTCCTAGCATCAGGTTCCCAGTATAACGCTGCAACCTCAGGACCCGTGGGTCCTCCATTCAGGTTGAGTGTTTTTCAGAGTATAATGCTTTGTTACGTGCTCCCTGATCTCCTGGCTGGGTGTTTGATTTGAGAACCTGCTCCGGCCAGGACATGCTACTCATCTCTCACCCTGAGGTGTCTCCTGAGATGTGAGTCGTTCCCTCAACCATCATGCACTTTCTATGAGCTAGAGCTCCTCTCGCTGAGGCGTTGAGTGGCTCGACACTCCTTAATTCCACTCTGCAGCTCGATAGATGGTCAGGCCCATGGGACTTTTCCTGTCACACTGCCCTTATGGTCGAACCAGTAATTGCCCCTCCGCGGAGTGGGCTTGAGCACACTGTGTTCCCTGAGGTACACTGTAAAACCCAACAAGTTAGGGTAATTCAGACGTTTGAGTAAACCGATTGCCTTCAAAACCCGACAAGTTAGGTTAACTCAAACCGTTTGAGGAAACTGATTACCTTAAACCATTTGAGTTTTTAAAACTAACAGTTATGAGTACTCTGAACTTATTTCTGTTGAGTTCACTAAAATAAGATATATACCCGACAAGTCACGGTAACTCAAACCGTTTGAGTAAACCGATTGCCTTAAAAACCCAAGTTAGGTTAACTCAACTCGTTTGAGGAAACTGATTACCTTAAACTATTTGAGTTTTTAAAACTAACAGTTATGAGTGCTCTGAACTTATTTCAGTTGAGTTCACTAAGTAATTAAGTGATTAATTAAGTGTTGATTGAGCATTAGTGATGAACACCTGCTGTTAACAACCAGAATCACTGACAGAAAGAGAAACACAAGAACAACAACTAACTTTATTCACAGCCTAAGATGAAATCAACTGAAATAAAATAAATTAAATCTCAAGATCTAAACAACCCCACAAACAGCATAACCAGCTCCACTTATTAATAACCAGTGTTGGGCTAGTTACTCAAATAATTTAATATATTACTCATTACTAGTTACTCCTTTCAAAAGTAATATTGTTACTTTACTTATTACTTTCTGGCAACAGTAATTAGTTACACTACTAGTTACATTACTTTTTATTCACGCCCCACAGAAGTTGTAACTGTGTCTCTTCCACATTAAATTCTTCTAGAATGTTACTAACAACATATCTCATCATACTCATCATTTGACCGAAATCCACATTGGATCACAGTCAGAAGTTATTACAAACACTGTTCAAATCACTGTCAGTGATTAACAGTGACATTTAAGTAAGTGTTTTATTAATCTCATTAATTGCCATGTGTAGCTGGAAGCTAATTGTAATTTCTCTGTTACCCACATACGATTATATTTCATAATTTATTTAATCAAATCACATAAGTTTGTAAGAAACTGTTTAATTTTCCAAAAAGATGTTTAATTATAGTAATATAATGTAGCACATGCTGATCAGAGTAAAGTAATACACAACAGCATTCAGATCATCTTTTTTTCCTGACAAAATCAATATAATGCAATATTTCTATCTGCTAAATGTAAGCCTGCTGCTCTGGGGACATCACATGCATGTGCGAGTCATGGAAATTATGAAAATAAATCTAGGAAATATTTGATTGTTGGATTTTAAATCAGCGGGGTTGAGGTTATTAAAAGTAACTAAGTAACTAAGCTGTTTTATGGATGGTAACTGTAATATTATTACTGAAATCTTATAAGTAATTAGTTACACTACTAGTTACTGTAAAAAGTAATATTATTACAGTAAATAAATTACTAGTAACTAGTTACTGCCCAACACTGTTAATAACCAGACTGACTTTATTTCTGTCAGACATCTACAGAAGATCTTATTGAGAATTAACTAAGGTTTAGATGTTGATTTGTTTCATTTGAAGTAACCATGTTAGAGATCAGTGTCTGCTTTAGTTGGGCTCTTGACCCTTGACGTTTGTGTTAGGTGTTTTTTTTTTGTCTTTTTCTCTGGCTGTTGTAATCATGTGTTCCTCGAACATATTTGTTACAACTCAAAAGCCCAGAGAAAATGATCAGTAGTTGATTGTTATATGTTTATAATGACAATCATCCTATTAGTGAATTGATCTCATTGAGAGTGAACATAGCCTCATTGTGTGTCTAATATCTGATTAAATTATAAGATTAAGATTATTTTTATTTGTCACATACACAATTAACCAAAACTCCATTGGTGACAGAACGGAGAAAAAAACCTTGGGATAAACCAGGCTCAGTCGGGGGGCCAAATTTCTCCTCTGGCCATTTAAGTGACACACACCCGGAGCAGTGGGCAGTCATGTTCCAACTGCTCCGGGGAAAGTCAGATTGGAGGGCTCAACTGGTTCCCGAGGTCTTGCCTGATGGCACCTCAGTCTAGGTGACGGGGTCCTCACTGAAGGGGTCTGTCTCTGGGGCTCACCAACAATCTAGGTGTCCTGGTCTCCGCTGACAAACCCACAACCTTCAGGGCTGTAGAGGTCGTCTCTAGGTGCTGATCCATTAGGCCATCTGATCTGGTGAATGCAGTGACTTATAATTACTCGGAATAAGAAAGAAACAGACTAATATTAGCGTAGATGTCAATCTTTTTACGATGTAACAAGTACATCATGTGTTATGGGAAGTGTTCCTGGTTCCGGTTGATCTAATTAATGCAGCCTAACAATCCTTTAACGGATTTGAATAATAGAAGTGTATTAATGTGTTATGTGTTATGTGTACGCCAGGTTAAAGAGATGGGTCTTTAATCTATATTTAAACTGACAGAGTGTGTCTGCCTCCGAACAGTGTTTGGTAGATTGTTCCAGAGTTTGGGCGCTAAATAGGAAAAAGATCTGCCACCCGCAGTTGATTTTGATATTCTAGGTATTATTAAATGGCCAGAGTTTTGAGAACGCAGCGGACGTGAAGGACTGTAATGCGATAAGAGCTCGCTCAAGTACTGAGGAGCTAAACCATTCAGGGCTTTATAAGTAATTAACAAGATTTTAAAATCTATACGATGTTTAGTAGGGAGCCAGTTCAGTGTTGACAGAACCGGGCTAATGTGGTCATACTTCCTGGTTCTAGTAAGAACTCTAGCTGCTGAATTTTGAACCATCTGTAATTTGTTTATTAAGCGTGCAGAACAACCACCCAATAAAGCATTACAATAATCTAACCTTGAGGTCATAAACGCATGAATTAATATTTCTGCACCAGGACGCTTTGACATTGAGAGCTCTTTGTTTGCATAGGTCTCAGTTTAGATATATTTTTAAGATGAAAAAAATGCAGTTTTACAAATGCTAATAAATTAGAAACGTGGCTGTCAAAGGAGAGATTACTATTAAATAGCACACCTAGGTTCCTGACTGATGACGAAGAATTTACAGAGCAGCCATCAAGTGTTAGACAGTGTTCTAGGTTATTACTTGTGGGGGTTTTAGGTCCGATAATTAACACCTCTGTTTTTTCAGAATTTAGCAGTAAGAAATTACTCGTCATCCAGTAAAAAAAAAAAACATTTTTATATCGACTATGCATTCCATAAGTTTCTCAATTTGGTGTGTTTCACCAGGCCGTGAAGAAATATAGAGCTGAGTATCATCAGCATAACAGTGAAAGCTAACCCTGTGTTTCCTAATGATATTTCCCAAGGGTAACATATAAGTTTGTGGCAGCGTGAAAAGTAACGGCCCTAGTACTGAGCCTTGAGGAACTCCATACTGCACTTGTGATCGATATGATACCTCTTCATTCACTGCTACGAATTTGATGGGGTTCGGTCAGATTTGCTGGCCAAGTACGATTTGAACCATGCTAATGCACTTCCACTAATGCCAACAAAGTTTTCTAGTCTATTCAAAAGAATGTTGTGATCGATAGTGTCGAACGCAGCGCTAAGATCCAGTAGAACTAATAGAGAGATACAACCACGATCAGATGATAAGAGCAGGTCATTTGTAACTCTAATGAGAGCAGTCTCAGTACTATGATACGGTCTAAATCCTGACTGGAAATCCTCACAGATATGCAAAATTTTTTCTCTAAGAAGGAATATAATTGTGAGGATACAACCTTTTCTAATATCTTTGACCGAAAAGGGAGATTCGAGATCGGTCTCTGTAATTAACTAGATCTTTGGGGTCAAGTTGTGGTTTTTTAATGAGAGGCTTAATAACAGCCAATTTAAGCTCTCCCAGTTTTTGGGGACATATCCTAATGACAATGACGAATTAATAATAGCTTGCAAAAGAGGATCTATGACTTCTGGAAGCACCTTTTTAGTAGTTTAGATGGAATAGGGTCTAACATACATGTTGTTGGTTTAGATGATTTAACAAGTTTATACAATTCTTCCTCTCCTATTGTAGAGAATGAGTGGAATTTTTCCTCAGGGGATCTATAGTACACTATTTGATGTGATAATATAGCTGACGGCTGCATGGTTACAATTTGATCTCTAATAGTATCAATTTTGGAAGTAAAATAGTTCATAAAAAAAAAAACCTCTGTCATTACTGCTGTGCTGTTGGGAAATGTCAACACCTGTTGATGCTTTATTTTTTGTTAATTTTGCCACTGTATTGAATAAATACCTGGGGTTATGTTTGTTTTGTTCTAAAAGAGACGAAAAGTAATCAGATCTAGCAGTTTTTAAAGCTTTTCTGTAGGATAGGGTACTTTCAAACCGCCAAGCTGTACGAAATACCTCTAGTTTTGTTTTCCTCCAGCTGCGTTCCATTTTCCGGGCTGCTCTCTTTAGAGTGCGATTGTGCTCATTATACCACGGTGTTGGACTCTTTTCCTTAGTCTTCTTTAAGCGTAAAGGAGCAACTGTATCTAAAGTGCTAGAAAAGAGAGAGTTCATAGTTTCTGTTACATCATCAAGTTGTTCTGAGCTGTTGGATATGCTAAGGAATTGAGATAAATCAGGAAGATTACTTACAAAGTAGTCTTTTGTGGTAGAAGTGATGGTTCTACCATATTTGTAAGAAGGAGTTGAATTTACAGCTTTAACTATATGGAGTTTACACAAGACTAGATAATGATCTGATATATCATCGCTTTGCTGCAGAATTTCAACACCATTAACATCAATTCCATGTGACAGTATTGAATGAATGAATGTTTTTCAATGAAAAGCTTTATATAGCGCTTTTATTGTGTATTGCTATACACATAAAACCAAAAAAAAACGCTTTACAATCATATAGGGGGTCTCTCCTGATAATGAGACAACCACCACCAGTATCCTCTTGGATGTAAATCTAGAGTATGATTTCGACTATGAGTAGGTCCTGAAACGTGTTGTCTAACCCCAATAGAGTTCAGAATGTCTATGAATGCTTATCCTAATGCATCTTTTTCATTATCAACATGGATATTAAAATCACCCACAATTAGGACTCTATCTTTTTATATTTTTGCAGCCAGCACTAACTCTGATAGAAAATCAGCAAATTCTTTAATAAAGTCTGTATGGTGCCCTGGTGGCCTGTATACAGTAGCCAGTACAAACGTCACGGGGGATTTATCATTAATACTTTTTTCTCTAGATAATTTTATATGAAGCACCATTACTTCAAAGGAGTTATACTTAAAGCCTGTCTTCTGAGAAATACTGAGAATATTGTTATAAATTGTAGCATCACCTCCCCCTTTGCCTTTTGGACGCGGCTCATTTTTGTAACAGTAATCTTGGGGGGTAGACTCGTTTAAAATAATGTATTCATCTGGTTTTAGCCATGTTTCTGTCAAACAGAGCAAATCTAGGTTATGATCATTAATCAAATCATTTACAAAAAGTGCTTTTGTAGAAAGTTACCTGATTTTCAGTAATCCAAGTTTTATCAATTGTGTCTGTGTATTGTAAACATTTTTTATTTGTTGAACATCAATTAAATGGTTACTCAAAATAGTTTTTGACGTTTTCTGTATTTTCTAGTTCGGGGAACAGACACAGTCTCTATAGTGTGATATCTAGGTGAAGGAGTCTCTATGTGCTGAGAATTAACTGACTTCTGTGACGTGAGGCGGCTAGCAGACGGTCGGTTTAGCCAGTCTGTCTGCTTTCTGACCTGGGCTCCAGTTAGTCAAGTATGAACTCTAAGACTATATGCCAAATTTCTAGAGAGAATAGCGGCACCACCCCAGGAGGGATGAACACCATCTCTTTTCAACAGATCAGGTCTGCCCCAAAAACTCGTCCAATTGTCTATAAAACCTATGTTGTTTTGCGGGCACAACTTAGACATCCAGTCATTTAATGATGACAGTCTGCTATGAATCTCATCACCCCGGTAAGCAGGGAGGGGGCCAGAGCATATTACAGTGTCTGACATCGTACTTGCAAGTTCACACACCTCTTTAACATTATTTTTAGTGATCTCCGACTGGCGAAGTCGAACATCATTAGCGCTGGCGTGGATAACAATCTTACTGAATTTACGTTTAGCATTAGCCAGCACTTTTAAATTTGCCAAGATGTCAGGCGCTCTGGCTCCCGGTAAACAATGGACTATGGTGGCTGGTGTCTCTATTTTCACGTTCCGTACAATAGAATCGCCAATAACTAGAGCACTTTCACCAGGTTTCTCAGTGGGTGCATCACTGAGTGGGGAGAACCTGTTTGATGTTCTGATCGGAAAGGAAGAGCGGTGTTTTGACCCACGACTATGCTGCCTCACAGTCACCCAGTTGCCCTGCTGCACAGGCGCTAATGCCGGAACCGAACATTGTACAGGAGTCCCTGAGCTAGTCACATCCAAAGCAGTATCTACAGCCCTCACATTCTTACTGTCCTCAACTAAAGTTTGGATGCGTGTCTCTAGTTCTAAAACTTTCTCTGTCAGCCTAACTATTTCCCTGCATTTATCACATGTGAATCCCTCATCGCCGACAGAAATAGATAAACTGTACATGTGGCAAGCTGTGCAAATAACAATAGCAGGAGAAGAAGCCATTACTCAACCGTGATTAATGAATGATACCAACTTAACTTACCACTTACCACTCCACTTACCACTTACCACTGTTGTTTGATGAACTCGTGAAAAACGGAGCGAGAGAGAAATGAAAATGGAGCGAGAAAAAAGAAAACAGTAATAGGCGCGAATAGCAACGCGAATGGAACCGCGAGTGACAAGCTAACCGGCTAACGAATGCTAACGCTCTGCACTCGCGGTTTTAGAAGCGAGCGATCAAATTAGTTTGATAGATAATACCAGAAATATGGTGGGAATTAAGTTATATATTATCACTTTAAACAACAGAGTGAAAGTAAGGTAAAGATTCAATAAAAAAAAGCAGGAATACAATAACACAGCAAATAACACAGTTTCAATAACACAGCAAACTTACTTTCATTTCATAAAATACAACCTTACTATATATTGGCTGTATATATATATTGTATATATTGCTTCTAATAGCAGCAACGATTATTAATTGTCTTTTGGCATAAAGTCCATAACAGTTCGGGTGTTCTTTGCACAAGGAGAGAAACAAAAACGCGTTCCTGTGGAATGCCTGAGGAGGGAAAGGAGGGGATGTCCGGAGGTCAAAAAGCCATTTCTGTGGAGATCTGTTGAGCGTCTGCGTCAACGTATGTCTGTCTCTTTGTTGATTAAGTCAAATTTGGGCATTAAACGGTCATGGGACCCCGGGAGGGTCTGACGCTGGACCATTTCCAGATGTTTCCCTCAAAGCTCTCTTGGTTTTTAGAGGTCTCCTGAGATAAGGAGATTTTAGGGCAGGAAATCGGTAAGGTAAGTTAATCGCCGTTCTAATCTAGTGCGCTGCTGCACTGTAACGCACACACATAGGCTACAGACAGTAGCTCGTCCATCATGCAC
Organism: Schizothorax lantsangensis; assembly: GCA_027422415.1. Classification (NCBI taxonomy): domain Eukaryota; kingdom Metazoa; phylum Chordata; class Actinopteri; order Cypriniformes; family Cyprinidae; genus Schizothorax; species Schizothorax lantsangensis. The sequence continues at coordinate 26,381,331 of CM049857.1, read as the reverse complement.
AGATCGCGCAAAACAAAGCGCACAGTAGGGATGTGCGATACTGCAAATTTAGGTATCGATCCGATACCGAGTAAATACAGGGCCAGTCGCCCCTCATGATACTGATACTGATACCGATACTTGTCATTTAAAAACCATACATTTAAATGACCAACAACACTTAATTCAATAACTAATGTTGATACGTATGACTAATATTATATTCACCTTAAAGCTATGTGGATATTATTTGCCTTTCTAAAAGGACTTTGCAGGCAGGGGAGCCCACAACAAGAAACAATGTGCAGTTTCATGTTAAGTATTTTCCTCCCATAGAAAATACCAACCCCTGAGCTACAGATCAAATCAAGGATATGACCACGAGAATGGGTAGGAAAATGAACATGCTGAGACAGATTAAAACAATCAAAAACTGACAGTAATTGAGTGGTGTTAGGGCAAACAACATCAACATGTATATTAAAGTCACCAAGCAGGAGAACAGGTAAAGACATGGAACAGGCGAGGGTTAACAGTTCACTGAGTTGAGAAAAAAAGTTCAAGAAAGCTTTAAGAGGACGATAGAGTAGGATGATAATAAGAGAGTCAGCCTTCAGTACCATATATTCAGGTGTGAGTATGTTTAACTGCAGGGCATCATCAGGGTCTTGCCAGGTTTCTGTGAGTAACAAAATGTCAAGCATATTGTCAGTTATGAATTTGTTGAGGTAAGGGGCTTTATCCGAGATGGACCAACAGTTCAAGAGAGCAGCGTGACAGTACAAGGCAGACAAATTAGACGACATGGTTAGTTGACGGTTGCTAGCAGTGAGATGAATCAGAGAGCACTGCAAATAGCGGGTGGTAGGGAATCACTTGGTTTGGATGATTTCCGATGGTCAGACCAGGTGCATGGAAGAGCATCAGGTTTAGAGCGAGAGCTGTGCATGAAGATACGTGGGGAGCGATGTAAATATCGAGGATGTCTGAGAATCCCTAGCCACCTACAATAATCATACTTCATTGGATCAAGACGCGGATGTCAGTTCAGAATTCTTAACTGAGACAATGAATATTCTAAATCCATTACAGACAAAAGGAACATGGTAAAGCAAAAAAGGAAAGCTGTTGTCCGAGGCATGTTGGTACTGAACAAGTAATGCCAACAAGAGCGAAAACTATGTTAGCCTAACCGGAACGTCACATCACAGAAACAGCAAACTAAATGGGAAGCAGCACACCCAAATAGCAAGCAGTTAACAAGCAGCACAACTGACAGAGCGAGCGGCAACTCACCCAGCCGATGAGCCGGATGCCGTGGAAGACGTAACAGGGCAGAGAGCTCGCAGCGGCCCGATGGCAAAACATAAAAGTACCAAAGTTCGTTAGTATCTGTTGTTAAGTCCAAAGACGAGTCCAAAAATGCCAACAATGAGTCATGGAGTAAACAAAACAAAAAATAGACCTAAAGTAGTCCAGCAGAGGGGTGAAAATATACAGAAAGAGCAGTCCAGGTTCGGAGCGGCAGCAACACGCGCACAGCATTCCTGACCTGGAAGTGGTGTAAATCAAAAAACATTAAATTTTAATTTACATAACTTGCTGTAGTCTTCTAAATGTTTGACAAATTAAAATGTTTTAGTTGAATGGACTATAGAACTAGTTCAGTAAAGGTTGAGCCAACTAAAAAATAACAATTCAGATAACACTTTGAAGTCAGAAATTGATTGAACGTAAAATTTCTGTGGAACTAGTTACTAAATAATAATTAGTTGAAACCGCTTGAAATTTTTTTACAGTGTGTGCATCAACTGCTGAGTCAATTTTTTACATTTAACAAGTCAATAATAAGACATTTAGGCTGTTACCAAGCAAATTAAGTCAGTATTGACAAAATTCATCTTTGCAATGCAGAGGAAACATAGAAGTTGCATATGAATGGTATTTAGATGCCTTTACACACTGTTTAATGCACTGTAAAAAATCCAACTTTCGAAAAGTTCTAACCTATGTAAAAAAGTAGCCTGAAGTCAAGTCAAGTCAAGTCACCTTTATTTATATAGCGCTTTTAACAATACAAATTGTGTCAAAGCAACTGCACAATATCAAAATGGGAAAATAGTGTCAATAATGTAAAATGACAAGATTAAACACTCAATTTTCAGTTAAAGGCATTTCATTATTGAATTCAGTGATGGCATCGTCCAGCTCAGTTCAGTTCAAAAAGTTTCTGTTGAATCAAGTCGACGATATTGCTGGAAATTAAGTGTCCCCAACTAAGCAAGCCAGAGGCGACAGCGGCAAGGAACCAAAACTCCATCAGTGACAGAACGGAGAAAAAAACCTTGGGAGAAACCAGGCTCAGTCGAGGGGCCATTTCTCCTCTGGCCAGACGACACAGCAGTTCGATTCCAACTGCTGCAAAGTCAGATTGTAAGGGCTCAACTGGTTCCCGAGGTCTTGTCCTGATGGTTGTCTAGGTGACGGGGTCTTCACTGGGGGTCTGTCTCTGGGGCTCATCTAGGTGTCCTGGTCTCCGCTGACGTTCAGGGCTGTAGAGGTCATCTCTAGGTGCTGATCCACCATCTGATCTGGTGACTGCAGTGACCTCGGAATAAGAAAGAAACAGACTAATATTAGCGTAGATGTCAATCTTTTTACGATGTAACAAGTACATCGTGTGTTATGGGAAGTGTTCCCGATTCCGGTTGATCTAATTAATGCAGCCTAACAATCCTTTAACGGATTTGAATAATAGAAGTGTATTAGTGTGTTATGTGTAAGCCAGGTTAAAGAGATGGGTCTTTAATCTAGATTTAAACTGACAGAGTGTGTCTGCCTCCTGAACAGTGTTTGGTAGATTGTTCCAGAGTTTGGGCGCTAAATAGGAAAAAGATCTGCCACCCGCAGTTGATTTTGATATTCTAGGTATTATGAAATGGCCAGAGTTTTGAGAACGCAGTGGACGTGAATGACTATAATGTGATAAGAGCTCGCTCAAGTACTGAGGGGCTAAACCATTCAGGGCTTTATAAGCAATTAACAAGATTTTAAAATCTATACGATGTTTAGTAGGGAGCCAGTGCAGTGTTGACAGAACCGGGCTAATGTGGTCATACTTCCTGGTTCTAGTAAGAACTCTAGCTGCTGCATTTTGAACCATCTGTAATTTGTTTATTAAGCGTGCAGAACAACCACCCAATAAATCATTACAATAATCTAACCTTGAGGTCATAAATGCATGAATTAATATTTCTGCATTTGACATTGAGAGCATAGGTCTCAGTTTAGATATATTTTTAAGATGAAAATATGCAGTTTTACAAATGCTAGAAACGTGGCTGTCAAAGGAGAGATTGCTATCAAACAGCACACCTAGGTTCCTGACTGATGACGAAGAATCGACAGAGCAGCCATCAAGTGTTAGACAGTGTTCTAGGTTATTACTTGTGGGGATTTTAGGTCCGATAATTAACACCTCTGTTTTTTTCAGAATTTAGCAGTAAGAAATTATTCGTCATCCAGTTTTTTATATCGACTATGCATTCCATAAGTTTCTCAATTTGGTGTGTTTCACCAGGCCATGAAGAAATATAGAGCTGAGTATCATCAGCATAACAGTGAAAGCTAACCCCGTGTTTCCTAATGATATTTCCCAAGGGTAACATATAAAGCGTGAAAAGTAATGGCCCTAGTACTGAGCCTTGAGGAACTCCATACTGCACTTGTGATCGATATGATACCTCTTCATTCACTGATACGAATTGATGGCGGTCAGATAAGTACGATTTGAACCATGCTAATGCACTTCCACTAATGCCAACAAAGTTTTCTAGTCTATTCAAAAGAATGTTGTGATCGATAGTGTCGAACACAGCGATAAGATCCAGTAGAACTAATAGAGAGATACAACCATGATCAGATGATAGAAGTAGATCATTTGTAACTCTAATGAGAGCAGTCTCAGTACTATGATACGGTCTAAATCCTGACTGGAAATCCTCACAGATATCATTTTTCTCTAAGAAGGAATATGAATTGTGAGGATACAACCTTCTTCTAATATCTTTGACAGAAAAGGGAGATTCGAGATCGGTCTGTAATTAACTAGATCTTTGGGATCAAGTTGTGTTTTTTTTAATGAGAGGGCTTAATAACAGCCAATTTAAAGTTTTTGGGGACATATCCTAATGACAATGACGAATTAATAATAGCCAAAAGAGGATCTATGACTTCTGGAAGCACCTCTTTTAGTAGTTTAGATGGAATAGGGTCTAACATACATGTTGTTGGTTTAGATGATTTAACAAGTTTATACAATTCTTCCTCTCCTATAGTAGAGAATGAGTGGAATTGTTCCTCAGGGGATCTATAGTGCACTATTTGATGTGATAATATAGCTGACGGCTGCATGGTTACAATTTGATCTCTAATAGTATCGATTTTGGAAGTAAAATAGTTCATAAAGTCATTACTGCTGTGCTGTTGGGAAATGTCAACACCTGTTGATGCTTTATTTTTTGTTAATTTTGCCACTGTATTGAATAAATACCTGGGGTTATGTTTGTTTTCTTCTAAAAGAGACGAAAAGTAATCAGATCTAGCAGTTTTTAAAGTTTTTCTGTAGGATAGGATACTTTCTCGCCAAGCTATACGAAATACCTCAAGTTTTGTTTTCCTCCAGCTGCGCTCCATTTTCCGGGCTGCTCTCTTTAGAGTGCGAGTGTGCTCATTATACCACGGTGTTGGACTCTTTTCCTTAATCTTCCTTAAGCGTAAAGGAGCAACTGTATCTAAAGTGCTAGAAAAGAGAGAGTCCATAGTTTCTGTTACATCATCAAGTTGTTCTGAGCTGTTGGATGTGCTGAGGAATTGAGATAAATCAGGAAGATTACTTACAAAGCAGTCTTTTTGTCAGACTTTGTCTCTCTGTGTCTTGTGTTTCCCCTCCTCTCGTGCCCATATTTGGTCTTCCTGTTCCTGTCCTCGTTTGTCATCATTAGTTAATTAGTCCCCAGCCCTGTGTTATTAATTAGTTTAGTCTCCCCTTTAAAAGCCATGTGTTTCCCTGCCTCTGTGTCCAGTCTTAACGTCATTAGGTGTGTGGATGTTGTGTCTCCTGCGTTCTCTAAATAAAGTGTTTCAAAGAAGTTCTTCGCCTCCTTGTTCCTGGCTCCCGGAGTAAACTGTGACAGAAGACTGGACCCAAAAGAGAGAAAAAAAAAAAGAAAGGACTGAAAAGATATATCATCGGCGCAACTTCTCCCTCATCAATTCCATGTTTTGTTTTCCGTTGTTTGAACCCCAATAGAAGTTTTTGTTTTCTCTTTTTCATTATCAACGTTTTTTCCCCTCCGCGGCAATGGAGTTCTTTAATAAAGCCGCCCGCCTCTTCGCCCTCATCCGGTGGGACCTCCCCTTCATGGAGTACGCCGGGGAATTCTGCGAGCTCGCCGCAGTGACGGGGCCTGTTACCATTGCCCCATAGACCTCCCAGACACCACAGGATTGTGTTGGAGAGAAGGGGTCTACCGGTGTCTGGGAAGTGTCCGGGCCCGAGTCGGAACCAGCCCGTCAACCGTGGCTCTCCCTTGCCCACCGGCGGTGAGTGTGGCAAGCCCGCCGAGGGTGAGTGTGACTAGCCCTGTACCCGCGCTTCAAGAGCGCCCCGAAGTGTCAGCTCCTCGCAAGTGCCCTCCTGTGGCCTCTCCAAGACAGCGCCCTCCTGTGGCCGCTCCTCGCAAGTGCCCTCCTGTGGCCGCTCCAAGACAGCGCCCTCCTGTGCCTGCTCCAAGACAGCGCCCTCCTGTGCCTGCTCCAAGACAGCGCCCTCCTGTGCCTGCTCCAAGACAGCGCCCTCCTGTGGTCGCTCCTCGCAAGCTCCTTTCTGTTTCTCCGCTGGTCCCGTCCAGTTCCGCGCTGCCAGAGCGCCCCCGAGAGTTTGCGCTGCCAGAGCGCGTTAAAAAAATTAGTGCCGTTAAAATGAATTTGCGTTAACGCATTATTAACGCGTTAACTTTGACAGCACACACACAGAGAGAGAGAGAGGTGTGTGCGTGCGCTGGGAGAGCAAGACCTTGCTTATATATATATATATATATATATATATATATATATGGTTGAATTATGTTGATTATGGTTTAAAGAAACAAATTAATTTCTTTAACAAATTAAAGAAGTAAAAAGCATAAACACACTGAACTAATTCTTGGCTTTCCTCTGTCAGATTACTATTTCAAGAGCAGTTTCCTTCAAATACTATGCATATGTATAAATGTAAGTGGTGGTTTACCATGCCTGGGGCTCAAAGCTTGGTTGGTTAGCAAATAGTGGATGCCATGATATAGGAACAATGTGTATGTCATAGAGGGTTCTTAAATCTTGTCCTGTGCTCGGAAAACACCCCCCCCCCCCTAAAATATGAAAGTTATCAAATTTATTTTGTGTATACTCTACGTGTGCAAAGTCAGTTAGTTTTATTACAATGTGATAACATTTACTAGTTTTTTTGGGGAAAAGAAAAGCTTCTCTAGAACACAACACAAGGGTTAAAGGCTTGAAATTGATATTCTTTGTGTGAGAATGTAATATAGGATTGTAAAAATTGTTTTGATTGTATAATTAAATAAGTAATATATTTATTTAAAATGACAAGGTTCCTTTAAATATCTGTAGGTAGCCCAATGTAATTACACTAGTTTTTGTTAACTTATTGCTTTTAACTAACTTATTGCTGTAATCAGACTTAGTGTATAACTACTTTAAATTGGAAAAAACACTTTTCCCAACTGCAGCCTGGAATGATTCACAGTGTTCTGTGAACTGATATTGAATAGCTTATCAACTTATACTGAATATCTTGAAATGTACTGAAGTGTGTAATCTTTGTCTTTCGCTAACATAAACAACATGGTTTCCCATTATTTGATCCCCACAATAATTCAATGTCTAATTATTACATAAAAGTTAACAAAAGCAGTATTATTTTTTTTTGTAAATCCATCGCTCTAAACAATGTGTCTTTCTGCCTCTGGCCACTGAATATTCACAGAGGTGTGAGATTTAAAAGAATAACTGCTCAAAACTCTACACAGGGGAATAATATGATACTGTGGATTAATGACCAGTTGCTTGGTGACATTTAAACATATTTGTTTTGACTTGTTGTTACATGACCAATGGCAATTTTTATGTTTGCAGAAGGGAAAAATGGGAGGAAAAGTGTTAATATATGTAACATTTAAATAGTTTTAAAAATTAAGATGTAAGAAATCATGTAGCAATACAGATTGTTTATTTTTGTATATTTGTATATTTAAAACACATAATTATAGACAAAGCAACTTATTTTAACTTCATAGAACTCCCAAAAGGGTTTATTATGTTAAAATTGCTGTAATTTTGTCACACAGTGGGGGCATAATAGCTCTTCCCTAGGGAATATGGAAATCCCATCTCTGTGGGAAAGAGGTTTACACAGGTACATTGATGAGGCTTCAACTTACTATAATGACCAAAAGCAAACATGTTTACGACTAATGCATGACATCTTTACTGTTAGGGCTGTGGATTGGTCCCAGGTGTAGGTCATCGGAAATTAAATGAAAAATGTGGGCCTCACTGTGGCAGGCTAAAGATCTTTCCACAATACCATAACAATAATTTAACATATATTCTGTGCCAATTTGTAATGTTAAAATATAGTGAAGAATGTGTGGTTATAGAGTAAGGTGATCAGACGTCCCCCTTTTTATAGGGACAATCAATGTTTTTGGTATCTCGTCCCCGACTGGAAAAAAACGAAAAAAAGCACTTGCTCGACATAGCCTGCATGTTCAAAATGAGTGTAAATGCAAAATAATAAGTCTAATTAAGGATTGTAAGAGTCATTTCTAACACAACATTAACATTTTAACTAGGGGTGTGTAACGATACATGTATTCGTATTGAACCGTTCGGTATGAGGCTTTCGGTTCGGTACATATTACAAACCGAACGATTTGTTGGACTACATTACAACATATTAAACTATTAGGTTAGACTAGTGCGTGTGCGCATTTAGAGTGCTCACTGCATGATTCAGTCTATTAAAATGCATTTAGAATGATCACAAAATTCAAGATATGGGGGCAGAAAATGTATATATTTACATAATTTCATATAGTCTATCAATATCACAGAAGAGTGCCGTTTTTTTTTTCTCTCCAAAAATCAGCATGATTACAAATTATTTTTTAAACAGTTCGATAAGAAATAATTTAATTAAGAGACTTACATTGTAGACAGCATATTGCCTGTTTTTGCTCAATTTTGTCAACAAAAATAATTCCAAAGTCAGTTGTCAATGTTTTGTTTTAAATATCATAATATTATTTATGCATAATAAATAATATTTATGCACAATATTTATTCATTTGTAACTGCAGGTTAAAGCATTACATGTCCCTCTGAGCTGCATTAAACTGTGACTACGTTTATATGGACATCAGTAATCTAAATATTTACCTGATTCTGAATAAAACAATATTATGATTAAAGGATTAGTTCACTTTCAAATTAAAATTTCCTTATAATTTACTCACCCCCATGTCATCCAAGATGTTTATGTATTTCTTTCTTCAGTCAAAAATAAATTAAGGTTTTTGATGAAAACATTCCAGGAATTTTCTCCATATAGTTAGTTTCAATAGACTCCAAACGGTTGAAGGTCAAAAGTACAGTTTCAGTGCAGCTTCAAAGGGCTATAAACGATACCAGACGTCTTATCTAGCAAAACGATCAGTCATTAAAAAAAAAAAAAAAAAACTGTATATGCTTTATAAACACAAATGCTCACCTGTTCTGAGATGCGCATTCATGACGTCATGTAATACGTAATTATGCTGAAAAGGTCACGTTTGACGTAGGCGATAGTACCGAGTCAGTGTTTACAAGTTGAACGTGCAAATACTAAGTCAAACACCATTTACAAAAAAAGGGAGTTACAACACAATGAGTTTACAAGGTAAAACAATGATGTCGGATTATTTTGAACTTGGAGGAGAAGATGAGATGGAGCCTCATTAGAGTGACAAATGACCTGCTCTTATCATCTGATCGTGGTTGTATCTCTCTATTAGTGCTACTGGATCTTATCGCTGCATTCAACACTATCGATCACAACATTCTTTTGAATAAACTAGAAAACTTTGTTGGCATTAGTGGAAGTGCATTAGCATGGTTCAAATCGTACTTATCTGACCGCCATCAATTCGTAGCAGTGAATGAAGAGGTATCATATCGATCACAAGTGCAGTATGGAGTACCTCAAGGCTCAGCAGGGCCGTTACTTTTCACGCTTTATATGTTACCCTTGGGAAATATCATTAGGAAACACGGGGTTAGCTTTCACTGTTATGCTGATGATACTCAGCTCTATATTTCTTCACGGCCCGGTGAAACACCAAATTAAGGAATTTATGGAATGCATAGTCGATATAAAAAACTGGATGACGAGTAATTTCTTACTGCTAAATTCTGAAAAAACAGAGGTGTTAATTATCAGACCTAAAACCCCCACAAGTATTAACCTAGAACACTGTCTAACACTTGATGGCTGCTCTGTCGATTCTTCGTCATCAGTCAGGAACCTAGGTGTGCTATTTGATAGCAATCTCTCCTTTGATAGCCACGTTTCTAGCATTTGTAAAACTGCATTTTTTCATCTTAAAAATATATCTAAACTGAGACCTATGCTCTCAATGTCAAATGCAGAAATATTAATTAATGCGTTTATGACCTCAAGGTTAGATTATTGTAATGCTTTATTGGGTGGTTGTTCTGCACGCTTAATAAACAAACTACAGATGGTTCAAAATGCAGCAGCTAGAGTTCTTACTAGAACCAGGAAGTATGACCACATTAGCCCGGTTCTGTCAACACTGAACTGGCTCCCTACTAAACATCGTATAGATTTTAAAATCTTGTTAATTACTTATAAAGCCCTGATTGGTTTAGCTCCTCAGTACTTGAGTGAGCTCTTTTCGCATTATAGTCCTCCACGGCCGCTGCGTTCTCAAAACTCTGGCCATTTGATAATACCTAGAATATCAAAATCAACTGCGGGCGGCAGATCTTTTTCCTATATAGCGCCCAAACTCTGGAACAATCTACCAAACACTGTTCGGGAGGCAGACACACTCTGTCAGTTTAAATCTAGATTAAAGACCCATCTCTTTAACCTGGCGTACACATAACACACTAATACACTTCTAATATTCAAATCCGTTAAAGGATTGTTAGGCTGCATTAATTAGGTCAACCGGAACCGGGAACACTTCCCATAACACATAACACACAATGTACTTGTTACATCGTAAGAAGAATGACATCTACGCTAATATTAGTCTGTTTCTTTCTTATTCCGAGGTCACTGCAGTCACCAGATCAGATGGTGGATCAGCACCTAGAGACGACCTCTACAGTCCTGAACGTCAGCGGAGACCAGGACACCTAGATGAGCCCCAGAGACAGATCCCCAGTGAGGACCCCGTCACCTAGACAGCCATCAGGAAAAGACCACTGGAACCAGTTGAGCCCTTACAATCTGAATTTGCAGCAGTTGGAATTGAACTGCTGGGTCGTCTGGCCAGAGGAGAAATGGCCCCCCGACTGAGCCTGGTTTCTCCCAAGGTTTTTTTATCCGTTCTATCACCGATGGAGTTTTGGTTCCTTGCTGCTGTCGCCTCTGGCTTGCTTAGTTGGGGACACTTCATTTCGAGCGATATCGTCGACTTGATTGAACAGAAACTTTTTGAACTGAACTGAGCTGGACGATGCCATCACTGAATTCAATAATGAAATGCCTTTAACTGAAAATTGAGTGTTTAATCTTGTCATTTCACATTATTGACTCACTATTTTCCTATTTTGATATTGTGCAGTTGCTTTGACACAATTTGTATTGTTAAAAGCGCTATATAAATAAAGGTGACTTGACTTGACTTGACAGTTCACTTGAAGGAGTGAATGAAAACGAGTGAGTGAATTTGGACACTGAGTGCACCGGAAGGACTGCCGCTTTTGCATAGTTTGCTTGCTGTTTAATAATCATTTGAAACGGGCAGCTCCAGTAGTAAGATTGAAGGATTTATCTTGAACTCTGTTACAGAAATTATGTATAAACTCTAATAGTCAATTTACAATTAATTTGTACCTGTGTTGTATTACGCTGTATTACGCCGTGGACGAGCGCTTCTAAAATGAATGACTGGATGATTCAGCTGTGGGCGCCATCTTCTGGCGAGATGCAGGAATTCATTCAGCGCGCGACTCTCACAGTGCATTATGGGTTATCTCTAGCCGTTGAGTGTACATTGGTTGTACACTCGTTTTTGTGGTGCATTGTGGGATTGAATGTGTGTACTCGAGAACGTCCACTATGGTTTCGGACACCACTAACTTGGCTGTCCCCTCAAATAGCGCACTATTTGAGGGTATAGGGGGCGATTTCGGATACAGCCACACTCTTACAACGCTAATGACTGATAGCCTATAATGTTTCCTAGTTTCCTTGTGTTTTCCAAGTTTCCTAGTTCTCAGTTTACTAGTTCTAGCCTGCCCTGACCATTGCCTGTTTATTGGATTACTCTCTTGGATTTGCCTTGGATATTACTGTTTTGCTGGTGTTTGACCCTGTCTGTCTGACTACGATCTTAATAAAGCTGCATATGGATCCTCAAATGCCAAAATAAACCAAAACAGAAAATAACTGTTTTTAAATATTACAATAACCCAACAAATAAACAAAAACAAATAAAATAAACAAAATTGTATTTTCCATTTTAGAAATCTGGTCTTCAGCAGGGGGCAGACAAGTAGAGTTAGTGACAGGCACTTCGGTTACCTTTTCCCACTCTTGGAATAAAACATTTGAAGGTAACACAAAATGTATACATTTATATTTTCATCTCATTTTTATCACCATTGCTGCCTGCCACAGTGCTGTCTTACTAGAGCCTAGAGTATGCCAGCTGGTTTCTCTAATAACAATGTGCTACCCTGCTATAAGATTAGGATAACCGAGAAAACACCAGTTACAAGAGTTACTGCTCTATATGCCGGAGAATAACGCTCATCATATATTATACATCTTACCCATAACCACTTCTTTATATTCTAATAAATGACACATACATTAGTCTGTTAACCCAAACACCTTTTTAGTGTTGGGTCTGAGTTCGCCTTTTGTGGAATTCAAGTCAAAACCAGGTCCTTTAACTCAGGGGTCACCAAACTTGGTAATGAAGGGTTGATGTACTGTAGAGTTTAGCTCCAACCCTAATCAAACACATCTGAACCAGATAATCAAGGTCTTATCATTGAAACTTCCAGGGATGTTGAGGCAAGTTGGCGCTAAACTGCAAGACACTGTTCCTCCAGGACTGAGCTTGGTGACCCCTGCCTTAACCAGTCGAGCTTGGCCTAGTCCAGAAAGTCCTGACTGAATTTGCACAAATGGCCCATTCAACCATGTATATATGCTTTATTCTTCATACTGTTTGTTTTTACCTGGATGATTCACAACTGTGTTTTGTGATTGTTGTTCAAGTGCCCCTTGTTTGTCCTCAGCAAACTGCCCACATTCTTCAGAAAAAATCTCCATGTCCAGGATCTCCAGCTCCAGGTTTCCAAGTGTAACTTTGATATTCTACTTTTTCCAATATATCTCTTCCAATTATGTTACAGCCAGTGTTGGGTGTAACGCGTTACTAAGTAACGCGTTACTGTAATTAAATTACTTATCCACTGAAAAAGTAAAGTAAGGGATTACTGTTCATTTTTAGGTAATTTAATTACAGTTACTTATAAAGTACTTGCGTTACAAACAGTAAATAATTTCAACAGTTCTAAAATCAATATTGAATTTGAAATGTAAATTTACCGTCTAAAGATCAAACTGAATGCAGCGCTTTAACCCTCCGCGCGCCAGCTCCTTCACTTTCAGATCTTCCTGATTCACAGAGAAACCTTAAATACTCAGATACATATAAGACTAAAATCAATAGAATCTAAAAAGCTTGAATTTTACTTTTAAATGAACGAATTCAAATCAAAAACGAATATTTCTGATTATGTAATCCCTATGAAAGTATAGCTAGACCAGTCTTTCCCGTATCTGAAAGCTAGACGTTTCTACTTTTAAATGAATGAATTCAAATTGAAAACGAATATTATCTGATTATGTAATCCATATAAAACTGAGGTACAGTCTTTCCTGTATCTGAAAGCCTGAAGTGTCTACGTTTAAATTAACGAATTAAAATCGAAAATGAATATTATCTGATTAAGTAATCGTATGAAACTAAAGCGAGGTACAATCTTTCCTGTACCTGAAAGCCTGAAGTGTCTACGTTTAAATTAACTAATTAAAATCGAAAACGAATATTATCTGATTATGTAATTTGTATAAAACTGAGGTAGCCTACTGTCTTTCCCGTATACCTGTCAACCCTCTCGTTTTTCCCGGGATTCTCCCATATTTTACCATTCTATCCCACTGTCATCCCGTTTAAATATTTTCCCGTATTTTTAATCTTGCTATAAAAATTTTTTATTTTATATGTATTTTATATGTTTGCTACATTCACCTCTGGTAAAACTCCCGTAATTTGTATGGCCCAAACCTCATTATATGAATAATCAAGTCAATATATTCCAAGGTTGTCCGGTTGCAGATCTTGTATGAAAAGCATCCTTCTCACACAATCGACACATACAAATTCCCTCAACTTGGCAACTTTACAACCCAGTGATGCTGTTGATATCTGCGCACTGTGCGCAGTAGTGATGCGCGGATGGCGGTTATATCCGCGGGTGCTGTGGATAATCCGCGGGTCGGGTAATAAAAAAATGCATTCTGATTATTTGCAGGTGGGTCACTGGATGATAAGATAAATCATTAATGATGCAAATATTAACTACATTTTCTAAAATACGAACGTGTTTTAAATATATATTTTTTCATCAGGCATACGATTTCGTTTGTGTGTCTGTGTGTGTGTGTGTGAGCGCTGCAAGTTTCAAAGTCAGGTGCAGCCTTTGTTTACTCCGCCCCCTTCCCCCATAGACACAAATCATTTCTGTAATTTATTCTTACCTAGTTAACATGTTATTCTTACATAAATCTGTAAGGATTTTACTAGTTGGGCTTTTACTGAACATCTTGCCAAACTGAAATGTATTGTTTAACTTTTAAGCTTTTTTGTTCTGTTTGCTAACCAAAGAAGGTAAAAAAAAAATATTAAAAAAAGTTTAAGTATTACAGTTGTTTTAAAGCTAAAAGGCTAAACTATTCTATGTTTGACTCAAATTGAAAGAATACAGAGTTTAATTTCTATTAAGGTTTATAGGGATTTTAAGATGTAGCCTAATTAGCAATTTGAATAATTAAGTTACTTATTGAGTAACTAAGTTACTTTTCAGACAGAGTAATTAGTAAAGTAATTTAAATACAATATTGATGAAGTAATTAGTAACTGTAATTAATTACTTTTTTGAAAGTAACTTACCCAACACTGGTTACAGCAACCACTTAATATAATTTATGTTGTACAAGTTAAAAAAAAAATATCTCTGTTTATGCATATTTCCATAACACTTTATATTTAAATATGCAAATCCTGTTGTATTAGAGTATTTATGTGTATATTTACATAAACAATTATTTCACTCTAAAAGTGAACATTTCTGACTTTTCTAATGCAATACAGATATGTCTTCTCTTAAGCCACAACAATATTTTCTCCTTTTCTTGTTTCAAGTTTAGTCTGTTTGGTTTAATCACGGCTCTCCCAGACAAGGTTGTCTGTATCTCAGGCTGCCCACACATAGGAAATTGTGGTGCTTCTCTGTCCAGAGATGGCATTGGTATCAAGTGCTGTCCACTTTTTCAACTTTTTTCTTCTTTTCCTCCTGAGTGCACAGTATCTCCATCAGGAAGAAAAGGTTTTAGTAACTGAGGAAGAATTGCCACATTTACTCACTTGTCGCAGAATCTGTAAATTCCTGAGCTACGAATTGTGGTCCATTATCCATGATCTACATCTCAGATGTCTCGCAAAGATTGATTTGAGATGTTCAATTACATTCAATGACTTTGTCAGAGACAGGTTTACCATTTCCACATTTCTCAATCATAGTCCACCATAAGCAAATATGTTCTGTTCCCCTTCAGGAACTCGAGCTGCATCGGAAAACGCTATGGGAATGCCTTCAGCGAGACCACGCTCTGAATCACATGTGTAATCAGTCCAATAGATGGGCGAGACGTCACGGGGGGGGTGACGTAGCGACCAGGAAGCTTAAAAGCACGTGTGGTGAAACCGGCGTCAGCTTTCTGTCATTCAGCAAGCACTCTGTGTGTGTGTCAGTCGCATTCTCTGTTGTTGTGAGTCTTATTTGGTGTTGTTTGTCCAACTATAAGCTCCAATATGTCGAAAGCCGAGGCCAAGACAAAACATAAAGGCGAAAGCAGATCATGTTACAGGTTGTGTGTTCCTCCCTGCCAATGCTACATCACGAGCGGGGATACACACAGCCTGTGCATGGTCTGCTTTGGAGCTAAGCATGCAGAGTCGGCTCCTAAGGGAGCTGACTGCCCGCCTTGCGAGCGTCTTCCCCTGCGTACGCTTTGCTCCCGGAAGGCTCTCTTTGAGGAGGGAGCCTTCGCCAGCGTTCCTTGCGATGCTGGCCCTGCTTCCGCCGAGGCAGAGCTGCAGCTGCACTCGTGGGGTTCGCAGGTGGATTTGGTGGAGGGAATGGAGATGGAGTCCCTATCTCCCTGGGATCGGAAGCCCATTCTGCAGTTTCTTCCCCCCGGGGAGCGGGCTAGACACTCCACCTATCTTCCTCCGAGGAGGATCCGCCCCTTCAATCGCCCCAGTATGAGGAGCTGTTGGAGGTGGTTACTCACGCGGTGGCCAAGTTAAACATCGACTGGCCCGCCGAGAAACAGGCTGAACCACAGAAAATGAACGATGAACGCTTTCTGCGAACTAAGCCGCCAGCTCCATGCCGGAGCCTGCCATTCCTCCACATCGAGGTCGTGGGCTAGACCATTCTCAGCCTGCTTATTCATCCCCGCCTCCGATTACTATGGCAATGTGGTGGGGCTGAGTGTGCGCGGTTATAGAGTGATGCCCTGGGTAGAGCAGATGCTGACCAGCTATCTATCCCCCGGCGTTGCATCATCTCTAAAGGCTCTGGGCTTGCCCTCCAAGCCGCTGCGAACAACTTCAGCGCTGGTGGGCAAGGGGTACACGGCAGCGGGTCAGGCTGGTGCGTGTCTGCACACTATGGCAGTGTTACAGGCGTACCAAGCCGACCTGCTCAAAAAGCTAGATGAAGGCGAAGAAGTAAAGTCAGTTGACATCTCTGAACTGAGGAGAACTGCTGATTTATCTCTCCGCACCACCAAGGAGACCGCCCGTGCCATTGAGCGGTCCATGGCAGCGGAGAGGCTTCTTTGGTTAACACTGTCCGAAACGAAAGAGAAGGACAGGGTCTTCCTCATGGATGCCCCGCTTGCGCCTTCTGGCCTGTTCGGCGACGCCATCAATTCTGTCGTTGACAGGTACCAGGAGGCCCGTAAACAGGCAGCAGCGTTTCAGCGGTTTCTCCCTCGCCATTCTCTAGCTCTGGTGGCTGCCGGGCTGGAGCAGCCCCCAACTCGTACCAGCTCCTCATACCGGGAGGCTCAAAAGCAGAGCGTCACCTCTCGCGCTCCCCCACAGTGGGACCGAGATCGGCAGCGCTCTAGGTCAGGGGCTTCTAAGGCGAAGCCCGATCTGAGGGTCATGCTTCAGTCCAGGAAGTCCTCGACCAAGCGGTCCTGACCGTCATGGCCCAGGACTGCTGAGGGCTGCCCCTACTGGGGAAGAGCGGGGTGCACCGCATTACACGGTGTCCGTCTCTCCGCAGCGCCCTCAGGAGATCGGTCTGCCAACCTTGCCACCGACGGTGATTCAGGGAGCAGCGGTCTCCAGTGAGTGCAAATCTCCGTTTCTTCCAGCCGGAAACGTAGCAGAGCTGAGAGGCTCGCCACCCCTTCGGGGTCTCTAGAGCAGCTAGTTCGGCCATCTCCTGCCGGTTCTCCACTTCAGGGCACTGAGCTAGCAGCTCCAAGCACACCAGAGACCAGTCTCGAGGGACTGGTTCCCTTAGTAGACTATTTAGCAGCGTGGAAACAACTGCCAAATGTGTCTCGATGGGTTCTGCAAACTGTAGAAAGAGGCTATTGCATTTAGTTCTGCGCTCTGCCGCCGCCTTTCAAGGGGGTCTTTCCCACACTGGTGGGTCCCGAGCAGGCTCTGGTATTAGAACAAGAAGTAAACACTCTCTTGAGGAAGGAGGCCATCGAGGTGGTCCCTCCTCTCGACAGAGAGTCCGGGTTCTACAGCCGGTACATCGTTCCAAAGAAGGATGGGGGGGGTTTCATCCCATTTTAGATCTGCGTCAGTTGAACTGCTCAGTCATGCGACTGAAGTTCAGGATGCTCACTATCAAGCAGGTCATGTCTCAGATCAGGTCCGAGGACTGGTTTTTCACGATAGATCTAAAAGACGCTTACTTCCATGTCTCCATGCTTCCACATCACATGAAGTTCCTGAGGCTTGCTTTCGGGGGCGACACTTACCAATATCGAGTTCTTTCCTTCGGCCTTGCACTTTCACCCCGTACTTTCACGAAGTGTGTGGATGCTGCTCTGACTCCTCTTTGGTGACCTCAGAATAAGAAGGAAACAGACTAATATTAGAGTAGTGCCATTCTTCTAACGATGTAACAAGTACATCGGGTGTTTTGGGAAGTGTTCCCGGTTCCGGTTGACCTAATTAATGCAGCCTAACAATCCTTTAACGGATTTGAATTATAGAAATGCGATAGTGTATAATGTGTAAGCCAGGTTAAAGAGATGGGTCTTTAATCTAGATTTAAACTGGCAGAGTGTGTCTGCTTCCCGAACAGCATTAGGTAGATTGTTCCAGAGTTTGAGAGCCAAATAGGAAAACGATCTCCCGCACGCAGATGATTTTGATATTCTAGGTATTATCAAATGGCCAGAGTTTTGAGATCGCAGCAGACGTGAAGGACTATAGTGTGATAAGAGCTCACTCAAATACTGAGGTGCCAAACCATCCAGGGCCTTATAGGTAATAAGCAGAGGTGGAAAGAGTACGGAAATATTTTACTCAAGTAAAAGTACCATTACATTAATGAAATTTTACTTAAGTACAAGTAAAAGTACCAGTCTAAAAATCTACTCAAGTAAAAGTAAAAAGTAGCTCGTTTAAAATTTACTCAGAGTAAAAATTACTTAGTTACTTTTTAACAGTGGGAGGGAGGCAAAATGGGATAGGCCAAGGGTGTCAAACTCAGTTCCTGGAGGGCCACAGCCCTGAACAGTTTAGATATAACCCTAATTAAACACATCTGATCCAGCTAATCTAATCATTCAGGCTTATTTGAAAACTACATGGTATGTGTTTTGGAGCAGGGTTGGAACTAAACTAGGCAGGGCTGTAGCGCTCCAGGAACTGAGTTTGACACCCCTGGGATAGGCCTATAAATCTCAAACTAGTTGTTTTTAATTAAAGGAATCAGTTATTTAGAATAATAAGACATTTGGGCTGTTACCAGGCAAATTAAATCAATATCAACAAAATTCATCTTTGAACTTTGAAACATAAGCTTCATCTGAAGTGGCATTTAGATGTATTTACACACTGTTTAATGCAGGACATGAATGCATTTAACCTGCAGTTACAAATGCAGAAATAATGTTTTGATATATAAGACATAAAATGTTGAATACTCATTTGAAATTATAAAAAAATAAATAATCAAAAGATACTTTAAATATGAAATTAAAACCGCCAGTAGGTGTCACCAAGTCATTTATAATTGAGTCATTGCGACTGAACCAAATCATTTAAACAGTTGATTCATTCAGGCAGGGCTTTTTCTAGACATTACGAGGCCTTAGGCAAAATTCATGTTGGAGGCCCCCCACCCCCAATACAAAGCACTTGAAACAAATATTATTCCTAACCTTTTTATTTATACAACATTTAATTTGGAATATTTTTACTTATACAGTACAAAAAAATGAAACATTACTATTGTAAATGTTTTTGAAAGAAATCTCTTATGCTCACCAAGCCTGGATTTAGCCTATTTGATCAAAAATACAGAAAAAAAACAATAATATTGTGAAATATTATTAAAATAATGCTATTTTACTTAAATATTAAAATTAAAAATTATATTTCTGTGATGCAAAACTGAATTTTCATCAGCCATTACTCCAGTCTTCAGTGTCACATGATCCTACATAAATCATTCTAATATGCTGATTTATATCAAGAAACAGTGCTTAAATGTACTTTTTTCATTATTTTTTGATTATTAAAAAGATGTTTAAAAATAAAAATAATATAAATCTTTTATAACAATATCAGTCTTAACTATCCCTTTTTATCTATTTAACACATCCTTGCTGAATATTACTGGGTTTTTTTCTGTATTTTTGATCAAATAAATGCAAGCTTGATGACCATAAGACATTTCTTTCAAAAACATTAAAAATAATAATGGATCCAAACTTTTGACCGGTACTGTATGTACATATTCATCACACTTTATCTAATGTAATCTCGTTCTTGTTTGAAGATGTTGTTGTTGTTGTTTTGCTGTTTTATTTAATTTAATCACAGTTCCAAAATATTACTTCAGTAAGTGCTTTTATAATTTTTTTTCCTATAGCTGGTATGGGCAGGATTTCCCCCTCCTATTTAATCAGCATTGACTACAGATATTATCATATTATTAATATAAATAATATATTATGTATTGCATTGTTACCTTAAATATGACATATATTTACATAAATCAAGTGGAACAGAAAGACACGATCGCTACTAAGCAGAAACAAATGTAGTTAGTTGAAACTGAAATTAGACTAAAAGTGTTATGTTAGAGCAGTAATCCTAATCATCAGCCGAATTTAGAAGATACACCTGAGATCCTTTATTTGAACCATTAAAAACAATTCTACGGTGTTTGCTTTTTAACTTTGAATACAAACTTCTCTGCTTTTACTTTTGTAGTCATTCTGCTAGTCAGCTCCCGACGCGATGTCATTCACTGAACGCACAAATTCAAAGCGCCGCGTCTGCGCGCGTCAACGGCAACTGGTAATAAACCAGTGAATGATCTTTCCAGACGCTGATCAACAGAACAATTTATATTTAGAATACATTGCAATCACTCCAAAATAGATGACAACAACTCACACACCTGCATTAGTAGCTATACTTCTTTGCGTGCCTATTTAACCGTTTGCATCGCATCGTTCGCAGCACCGTGTTCGTAATGTGTGTAAGTAGTATGTGTTCGTTACGCAAAGAGAAGGCGGGACCCGCTTTGAAACTGCAACCTTAACTGGTTGAACTTATTGAACTGTTGTAAAAAAATAAAAAATAATAATCTATATGTAATCATGCTGATTTTTTGGAGAAAAACGGCACTTGTGATATTGATTTACTATATGAAATGATATAAATATACATTTTCTGCCCTTATATCTTCCATTTTGTGATTATTCTAAATGCATTTTAACAGACTGAATCACGCAGTGAAAGAACGCACTCTAATGCGCGCGCGCACTAGTCTAATCTACTAGACTTCATGGCACTCCGTAGGAATGTTTTGTTTGGTTTTTGGCTAAATACTGATAATGTAAAATCGCACATGGTTATATTATCGCAGACGATATCGCACACCCTGCACCACTGTCTTTTTGGCTAATTTGAGCAAAACCTTTTGCGAAACTGTCAAAGCTTCATTTTAACCACCAATGCAATGATGCAAGTATTTAACTTACCTCTACATGCTAGCGAAGGGTTGATGTCGAGATTTTATAAGCTGCTAGTTTGGTCTCCCTAGGCAAACACAGTTTACACTGCATAATAGAGCATAAATATGGTCAGGGGTTCACTTCATTTCCTTCGAGTTCAACTTCAGCAGAATACGACGGGGTTTGGTTTTCAGCTGGGTCTGCACCAGGAACGCCTGTCTTGTCCGTCTGCATCTTTCTTGTGATTTTAGCGCCAGTTTGTTCTCCTGCCCATTATTTACTGCAGTAGTTTCAAGGGAGCGATTTTTTTTTTTACTCAGTAATTAATGTGTTTTAAAATGTAGCGAAGTACAATACTTCAAACAAAATATACTTAAGTAAAAGTAAAATTACAGATTTTAAAAATTACTTTAAAAAGTAGAAGTACACAAAAAAGCTACTTAATTACAGTAACGCGAGTAAATGTAATTCGTTACTTTCCACCTCTGGTAATAAGCAAGATCTTAAAATGTATACGATGTTTAATAGGGCGCCAGTGCAGTGTTGACAGAACCGGGCTAATATGGTCATACTTCCTGGTTCTAGTAAGAACTCTAGATGCTGCATTTTGAACCAGCTGGAGTTTGTTTATTAAACACTCAGAGCAACCACCCAGCAAAGCATTACAATAATCTAGCCTCGAGGTCATGAACGCATGAATTAATATTTCTGCATTTGACATTGAGAGCATATGTCGTAATTTAGATATATTTTTAAGATGGAAAAATGCAGTTTTACAAATGGTATAAACATGTTTTTCGAAGGAAAGATTGCTATCAAAAAGTACGCCTAGGTTCCTAACTGATGACGAAGAATTTATAGAGCTGCCATCAAGTATTAGACAGTCATCTAGGTTATTACATGCAAAGTTTTTGGTCCAATAATTAACATCTGTTTTTTCAGAGTTTAGCAGCAAGAAATTTCTAGTCATCCAGTTTTTGATATCAACTATACATTCCGTTAGTTTTGCAAATTGGTAAGTTTCATCAGGTTGCGAAGAAATATAGAACTGAGTATCATCAGCATAACAGTGAAAGCTAACACCATGTTCCCTAATGATATCTCCCAAGGGTAACATGTAAAGCGTGAAAAGTAAGGGGCCTAGTACTGAGCCTTGAGGTACTCCATACTGCACATGGGATTGGTATGATACCTCTCCATTTACTGCCACGAATTGATGGCGGTCAGATAAGATTTGAACCATGCCAGTGCACTTCCTCTAATGCCAACATAATTTTCTAATCTATTTAAAAGAATGCTGTGGTCGATAGTATGAAACGTGATGCTAAGATCCAGTAGCACTAATAGAGAGATACAACCACGATCAGATGATAAAAGCAGGTCGTTTGAAACTCTAATGAGAGCAGTCTCAGTACTACGATATGGTCTAAAACCTGACTGGAAATCAAAGTCAAAAAAAGTCAAAAGTCAAAGTCTGCTTTATTGTCAATTCTGCCACATGTACCGTACATACATACAGAGAATTGAAATTGCGTTACTCTCAGACCCTTGGTGCATACAGATAACACTATCAAAATATATATATACACATACATACACACATAGAATGCAACTATTACAAATATACAAATAAGGACATGTAAAAAATAATAATGATAAAAAATAGATAAAGTAGCATAAGGCACATGGTAGATACTGTATAGTGCAAACCAGTGAAATGAACAACAGTGCAGATATAAATGGTGTAGTGCAAAAGAGCTTATCAATCTATTTAAAGTGACAAAAAGCTCAGAGAGCAGTCTTTATTCAAACTGTCAGAAGAGGTAGTTGAATGAGGTCAGTCCAATGCTGTAAAAAGTGACTGGTGCTGGTCACAGTGTGTGTGTGTGTGTGTGTGTGTGTGTGTGTGTGTGTGTGTGTGTGTGTGTGTGTGGGGTGGGGGGGGGGGGGGGTCAGAGTTCAGTGGTGCGTGGGGTAAGAGAGGGGAGCGGGGGCAAGGTCGGGAGGGAGTTCAGCTTCCTGACAGCCTGGTGGATGAAGCTGTCCTTCAGTCTGCTGGTCCTGGCCTGGAGACTCCGCAGTCTCCTCTCTGATGGCAGCAGACTGAAGAAGCTGTGTGTCGGGTGGGTGGGATCACCTGCAATGCAGAGGGCTTTGCGGGTGAGACGGGTGCTGTAGATGTCCTGGAGGGAGGGGAGAGAGAACACCAACAATCTTCTCAGCTGCTCTCACTATCCGTTGAAGGGTCTTGTGGCAGGACACGTTGCAGGCGCCATACCACACAGTGATGCAGCTAGTCAGGATGCTCTCGATGGTGCCTCTGTAGAAGGTGCACATGATGGAGGCCGGGGCTCTGGCTCTTCTGAGTTTGCAGAGGAAGTAGAGACGCTGCTGTGCTTTCTTGGCCAGTGCTGCAGTGTTGTTAGTCCAGGAGAGGTCCTCTGTGATGTGTACACCCAGGAACTTGGTGCTGCTCACTCTATCCACAGTCGCACCATTGATGGTCAGAGGAGCATGCTGAGTGTGCACTCTACTGAAGTCAACAACAATCTCCTTCGTCTTCTCCACATTCAGAGAGAGATTGTTGTCTCTGCACCACTCGGTCAGGCGGCTCACCTCACTCCTGTAATTTGTCTCATCTCTGTTGCTGATGAGACCCACCACAGTCGTGTCATCCGCAAATTTAATGAAGAGGTTGAACTTGTTTGATGGTTTGCAGTCATGGGTCAGCAGAGTGAAGAGGAGGGGGCTCAGCACACATCCTTGGGGGGCCCCTGTTTTCAGTGTGATGGTGCTGGATGTGTTACTGCCGACCCGTACTGCCTGAGGTCTCCCGGTCAGAAAGTCCAACAGCCAGTTGCACAGCGACGTATTGAGCCCCAGCTGGACCAATTTATGAATGAGCTGTTGAGGGATGATTGTGTTGAATGCTGAACTGAAGTCTATAACAGCATTCTGACATATGAGTCTTTTTTGCCCAGATGTGTGAGGGCTGGGTGGAAGGCAGTGGCGATGGCATCATCGGTCGAGCGGTTGGACCTATATGCAAACTGGAAGGGGTCCAGGGAGGGGGGAGGACAGACTTGATGTTGTGCATGACTAGCCGTTCAAAGCACTTCATGAGGGGATCACGTGACCCTTCGACGGCGATGCAGGCTTAGTCTTTCGCTCTGCTCACTTTGCCACATAGTGTATGATCCTGTCAGTAAAACTTAAACCACTCTGCATTGGACCCATAATGAGTGCTAAGGCAGACAAAGGGGATCAGAAAAGAGAGATTGAGCAATCGCCAATGAAGAAAAAATTCAGAGATTCCGCCATCTCCAGAGAGGACCTTGAAGATGCTATTGCTAACGGCATTGAATTAGCACTTAAAGAGCGGCAAAGCACTTTGAATTCGGTTGTGAATTCGGCAGTAAGAGATGCGATGGACTCTGTGCTGATTCCAGCATTGCGCGAACTGCGTGAGGACATACAAGCGACCAACAAGTCTGTTAAAGAGCTAAGAGAGGAATTTGAGGCCATAGCTACTGCGGCGAAGCAGACACGTGACCGCGTTGATTCTGTTCAGGCAGCGGCGCGTGAGGATAGGAGGACAGTCACGGACTTAAAAAATCAGCTGGAGTGACTCACCGAGAAGATGACGGATATTGAGGACAGGTGCAGAAAGAACAATGTGAGGCTGGTGGGGTTACCAGAGGGGGCGGAGGGTCCCGACGCAGCTGGTTTCCTCAGAGTTAATCTTTCCAAGTGGATTCCTTCCTTGAGGGGCCGTGACATTGAGATTGACCGGGCGCACCGCATGTATGATGGAGGGAGGGGCTCCGATGGGCCACGCACTCTCATCTTCCGTGTACTAAGATGGCATGACAGATCAGATATCCTGAAAGGTGCCAGGCAGGCTTATCCGGTGAAATGCGCACAGAACAATGTCACACTGCTATTTTTTCCCGACTTTAGTCCAGCTACAGCGATCAGGAGAAAGGCTTTTGGTCCGGTTTTGAAGAAGATGACAGCGCTTGGTCTCCAGCCCTTCCTCATCTATCCGGCGGTAATTAAACTACGGCACAAGGGTGAGCAGAAAAGCTTCGATTCGCCTCAGAAAGCGGAGGATTTTGTCAGCTCCCTGTCTCAGCGGAGAACGTATGCCACGGCACTGTGGGGGGACGACGGGGGAACAGCGGCCACTGTCTCTCCGGCCCGGCGGGAGGGGCTTGATGGCTGTGACGGACATGGTCCTAGCTGCCCAGTGGGGGAGGATGGCAGGGTGGACATGGACGCTTGCTAAACCTATTTTTTGCTTTTTCTTCTCTCCTCTCTTCTACTGGGATATTCTCCCTATATATCCGGTACAACGATATCTTTGCTGGTAAGACTGACACTGCTTTTTCTTTTTTGGAGGGGACTAATGGAGAGTAGGTTTAATTAAATATATATTTATATATATATATATATATATATATATATATTATTTTTTTGGCGGTGTGAGCCTTTCGGGAGACATGTCTTGCGTTGGAGTGGATCAGTCACGAACCATCAGTATTTTTTGTTGCTCAGTCAGACCTATGTTCTCAGTAATGTTTATGGTTGTCAGTTGTTCATGTTTTTATGTTGTTTTTGTTTGTTACAACAGACATTTATACTTCTGTTTATTTTACCTTATTTCTAAAGGGATTTTTCATCTAGGAGGTTTGGTATCTAAAATGCACATCAGCGTTTACATGTTATTTACAGAATGGAAGTGCTTCTGCTTTTTTTTTTTATTGAATACAATCTTGGGATTATGAATATTCAATGCATACTCTAAATATTTTATCACTGAATGTGAATGGTTTAAATTCTGCTGTTAAACGAACCTGTGTCTTAGAATATTTACACCGTAAATCTATTTCCTGTGCCCTAATTCAAGAGACACATTTAAAACAATCTGACGTGGCACGTTTCCAGAATAAGTATTATAAATTAACAGCTTTTTCCAGCGCTCAAAATAAAACTAAGGGGGTGCTTATCCTTGTTAACCGGAAGTTAAATTTAACGATTGAACACCTTGGTTGTGATGAGAAGGGTAGATTTGTTTTTATCCGATGCAAAATATATAATAATAGGTTAGCATTGGTCTCTATTTATGGTCCGAATGAGACAGACAGTGCATTCCTTACACAGATTTCCAAAACTCTACTTGAGGAGATTGATTGCCCTCTAGTGGTGGGTGGTGATTTTAATGCTGTTATAAATCCTGCTTTAGATAAATCTCAATCTGATACAACAGCCAATCCATCCTCTAAATTACTGAATAAATTTATCACTGAGCTTAACTTAATCGATTTTTGGAGAATTCAGAATACTAAAGCTAAGGACTTCACTTTTTTTCTAATAGACAAGACTTTCTCTAGGATAGACTACATATTTCTCAGCCCATCTTTAATTTCATGTAATTCCTCCATCTCTATATTACCAATTTTATTATCTGATCATTCTGCTGTGTTGTGCAGTGTTCCTCTTTCCGATATTAAAGCCAAGTCCCTTAGATGGTGCTTTAAAATATCATTATTAAGCAATCAGACTTTCATTACTTCTCTAAAAGAATATATTAAGGAATTTCTTGAAATTAAAATGCCCTCTGATGTGGATCCTCAAATACTGTGGGAAACGACTAAGTGTGCTATACGAGGTTTCTGTATATATTTCTCTTCTACTCTTGCCAAAGCGAAAACTCACCAGTTTACACAATTAGAAAATAAAATCCAATCATTACAAAATCTACAAAAACAACATTTTACTGAGCAACAGGCTACACAGCTGTCCTCTTTAAAAGAAGAATATGATTTACTTTCACACTCAAAGGCGGATAGGACTAGGCAAAAATATTATTTCGAATCAGAAAGACCTAGTCATTTATTGGCCCTTAGGTTGAAAGAATGCGAGTCTAAGGCATATATTAGCGCAATAAAATCATCGGATGATCAGGTCACCACGAATCCTGTGGCAATTAATGACATATTTAAAGGTTTTTACATAAATCTGTATAAAGCCGAAACAGATTTTGATGAACCAATTTGAAAGCAGTATTTAGATAAATTGGAACTGCCTCGGATCTCACAGATAGATAAAGAATCTTTGGAGGCCCCATTAAGTTTGGAGGAACTCCACGTCTCTCTAAAAAGCCTTCAAAAGGGCAAATCGCCGGGTCTAGATGGTCTCCCCCCTGAATTATATTTAGAAATTTGGGATCTGGTAGGGATACCTATGCTTAACTCATTTAATTTTGCAATTGAACATGGGGTGTTTCATAGAGATAAAAAAACTTCACTGATTTCATTACTTCTTAAAAAAGGGAAAGATCCATTAGATTGTTCCAGCTACAGACCGATTTCGCTTATCCCATGTGATCTAAAAATCTATGCTAAAGTTTTTGCTTCTGGTATGGAGAAGGTAATTCATAGTCTGATCAAGGAGGACCAAAGTGGTTTCATCAAGGGGCGCAATGCATCTGACAATATGCGTCGACTCCTTCATAATCTTGACTTTGCGGACTCCCACCCAACCCCTTGTGCGGTCTTTTCACTTAATGCAGAAAAAGCCTTTGACAGGCTAGAGTGGAATTATATGTGGGCAGTTCTGCAATGTTTCGGCTTCGGTGAACACTTCATTTCTATGATTAAGACATTATACCACTCACCTGCAGCATCAGTCACAACTGGTAATATTATTTCCCCCTCATTCCTTTTACAGTGGGGAACAAGGCAGGGGTGTCCGCTTTCCCCCTTATTGTTTTATCTATCTCTTGAACCCTTAGCGCAAGCCATCAGGAAATCTGAAGTATCGATTAAGATTCATGATCATAATCATAGTATTTCATTATACGCTGATGATATTGTTCTATATTTAGACCACTTTGATGTTTCAGTCTCTAGTATAATTAAGGAATTTGATAATTTTAGTAGCCTATCAAGATATAAAATAAATTGGAGCAAATCTGCTTTAATGTCAATTAACAATGTTAAGGTTAATTCTTCTATTCCCTCATTTATCCCTATTAAGGAATCTTTAATCTATTTGGGCATTACCATATATAAAAACATTCATAAGATTACCAGAGACAATTTTAATAATATTTTAGTTAAGGTCAAAAATGACATTCAAAGATGGAAGAATCTTAAAGTCTCTCTCCAAGGAAGAATCTCCACTGTTAAGATGAATTTGTTACCTCGATTTAATTTTTTTTCTCTATGCTACCACTTTCTCCCCCTCCAGGTTACTTTAAGGAGATCAACTCCATAATTTCTAAGTTTATCTGGAATGATAAATGTCCCAGAATTAAACTTACCACATTACAACATCCTAATAGCGCAGGGGGACTGGCTGTACCAAACTTTGAATTATATTATTGGTCATTCCAGCTTAAGGCTCTTCATAATTGGGTTGATCCTCAATCTACAGTTTCATGGAGGGTGATTGAAGCTGACAAGGTTAAACCAAATAGACTTCAAGATATTTTATTTACTGGCACAGGAAAAAAAGGGGATAATTATAAATTTGGTCCGGTTGTGGCTAACTCTATTAAAATCTGGAAAACGGTTGAACGTCGGATAGGTGGACCCTTCAAATTTTGTATGCGGAAATTGTCCATTTGTCCAACCCTCTTGGTCTTCTTTAGATGTAAACACGTGCGGTGATATATATGATAACCAGGGCCTCTGTTCATTTCAGACATTAAGAACCAAATTTTGTCTACCAGCATCCGCATATTTTGTCTTTCTTCAATTACGTTCTGCTCTCAAAGCGTATGGCGTTCCGTGGGCATCTTCTATTTCCTCTCATCCTATGCGGGACTAGATTGCACCATCTGCTGGTCGGCCATCTGTTTCCTTAAAGGGGTGGTTGACTGTTTTTTTTCTAGGCTTGATTGTGTTTATGGGGTGCAGTCTAGCATGTGTTCATGCTTGTTTTTTTTAAAAACGCATTATTTTTCACATAATTTACTTTTATTCCACACCGCACTGTCCCTTCTCTGACAAACGCCTCGATTTATTTCCTGGTTTTATGAAGCTCCTCCTTCAGAAATATGCGATGGGCTCAGATTGGTTAGCTGGCTCAGTGTGTTGTGATTCGCTAAACCGCCTCTACTGCACGTCTGAACGTCCCGCCCCTCTCCTCAGTGGCATGTGCTCCGGTTGAATTTTAAACAGTGGCGTTGTCTATAATGCTTATCAATTTGAGCCCGATTGAGACCCAGAGGATATTAGTGAAGAGGATCGTGCAGAACCTGTGCAAGCACGGCTCTTAATGGTATGTTTGGTTGTTGTTGTCTCATACTATTTGTAAGTGCTACTGCTTCTGTTAGCTTTTAATATACGGTTTTATCCTGATTAAAGCTTTAATACAGCACAGCAACCACACGCGCGTCCATTTATAATGCTTCTCATTGCTGTGTGAAAATAAGTGCATAATTGGAACAGTTTGTTGGAGCTGATCTGAATGAGAGAGAGAGAGAGAGAGAGAGAGATGCAGAGCGTGTGCAGAGCAGGGGTATGCGAGTAACAGTATTAAGAACCGCTGCTTTAGAACACATGATTTTGAAACTTGAGAATCCATTAGAATCGTTAGAAGACAGAATCGTGATTCATATGAATAGATTTTTATGTACATCCCTAGTTTTCTCTTCCTCTTCTCTAAAGCAGCGCAGCATGGCCTCGCCCCCTTTGCTGCATGTTCCCGGGGGCGGGGTTTATCTGGGTTCGTGATGTATCAGACCCGGGAAGTAACTCGTTGTAGTCCTTTACCAGTCGTTTTTGTAGGCATTTAACTGCCAGAATTTTAAAAGACGGTATCTCCGTTTGCATTGAACTTTCAGCGCCGCAACTCTGCAGATATTGTTTATGCTCAAACAGCAACATTACACACTAACTAACATCAAAAAAGTGAAATCGCAATCAACCACCCCTTTAATATCTAATAAAATTATTGATTGCATTACAAAACCTCTTTCTATTAAAACTATTTGGAATAGGGAATTATCTGACCTTAATTTATCTGTCGACTGGGAGAGAGTGTGGTCTAATCTCATCTTAACATCTAAAAATCTGGCTCATTGTCTTATTCACTTCAAAGTCATTCATAGAGCATACATAACTCCTTACAAAAGATTTAAAATGAATCTACAGTCAAATTTGAACTGCCATATATGTAACACTACATCATCAGGCACTTTTCTGCATATGTTTTGGGAATGTCCTGTCGTCATCAGTCTGTAACCCTTTTCTTAACCCTAGGGGTTAATATAATTATTTCTCTAACACAAATCCTGGATCCCCGGCAGTTGAATGGTGAATTAGGCCGGTATTTTCCTTTTAGTGTTTACAAAAAAAATAAATTGTAGATGAATATTTTCTCCTGTACCAATTTTACCCAATCCCTATACTAAAGATCGATTAAACAATTCTTATTTACAATTCACAGGAATTCAGTAAGTTTGTAAATGAATTAACTTACCAGACTCAATGAAATACCAAAATACAAATGTTAAAGAGAAAAAGAATAACAAAGATTTATTTTTACATTAATGTAATGACTCCCTTTTTTTAAAAAAGAAAACAGTAAATAAAGAAATCAATAACAACCTTCTTTTTAAAGAAAACAAGTAAACAATTCCCCCTGATGATATGCAAGTTGCTTCTTTTCTTTTAAATAAAATATATAAACCTCGTTTGTAGTCTCAGAACAGTTCTTGTTCTTTCACACTTATTACACTCTCCTTCTTAACCTTAGCTTTGTTCCTGTTTTTAGAATACTATAACTCAGTTGAGATATATAATGTCAATTTAGAACCCTATTCTGGTAAAACACTCAGTTTCCTTCAGAACCACGTAATACAATAATGAAAAACAACAATATCTCTTTCAAGATCAGTTATACACTTGAGAAAACTTGCAGTTCACACCATACACTGTCTTTCAGTACTGTATGCACATTAATTACATATCTTACGATCAGCTCAAATATATGTCAGTCAAACAGTTAAAATGTACTTGAGTCAGTCAAACAGTTCAAATGTACTTGAGTCAGTCAAACAGTTCAAATGTACGATCGATCGTTATCGTTGGGGCCCAGTTCGTTGGTGCACATTAATCAGATGATGAATTCAAAGTAATCGCTCACAGTCAACGAGTCACGAAAATGAATC
The DNA here is from genome assembly GCA_027422415.1 of Schizothorax lantsangensis. Lineage (NCBI taxonomy): Eukaryota > Metazoa > Chordata > Actinopteri > Cypriniformes > Cyprinidae > Schizothorax > Schizothorax lantsangensis. The sequence goes on along the minus strand of CM049857.1, from coordinate 26,350,276 downwards.
CACTTACATTCTTCAGACGATAATGAGGCAATATTGAAATCACTCACGGCACAACCTCACTGCTTCTAGTCTCGAACAGTCCCTGGAACACAACGAGTCCAGTCCAGCGAAGTCCCTTGAACAAACAGGATGCGTCCAGTCCCGAACAAATTCAGCACATGTCCACCACGAACTTCTTCAATGCAGTCACTTTTCACGAAGGCGAATGTCTTTAGCTGCTAGGCCGAATGTCTCTAACTGTCAGCTCACACGGGGTGACTCAGACGATCGCGAATATAACAACAGGGAAAATAAAAATACTTTAAGCAAACAAACCAAAATAAACAAGGGTTGTTCCCTTTCACTTTGCGCCTTATATTACAAAATATACACGGTCTCCAAAATGACGACTCTGATTTTTACACACACCGAATTCACATGCAGCTTCTGTTCGCCATGTGCGATGCTCCTCCTCCCTTCTTCCTCATTACGTGACTCACGTTATGATGCAACCTCAAGCTCAACAGTCACTGGCTTGCAATAGTACACCTATATTGAACACGCTTTCTCATTGGATATAAGCAAGCATATAGTTGTTGCATCATATTTTGAAAAATAAAAATAAAATAAAATACATTTTAATACTTTGTATTATTTCTGACACAAAGCATATTAAACACAAGGTATATTTTAGGAGTCCCTACAAGTCTATGGACACATGTAAACCTGGTTTTGTCATCATTACTGCGAATTGATTGGTCTGTTAACCCAAGTTTGTGTCTTCTTAATGATGATTCTGGTCTCTGTATTAATTCAATGCAAAAGCTGGTTTTACAGCTGCGAAGAAGACAATAATCCAGAACTGGTTTACACCACACATGTGTAGAAAAACATATTGGATCCGTAGCCTCCTGCAAATAGTGACGTGTGAATGTGCAACGGCGCGAGTCGGTGGGGCCAGGCCTTCGACCATTGATGCTTGGCAGTGTTTTTTGTTGGATATACGTGATTGTATAAAGGAGTGACTTTTGTGTTTTTATTGTCCTTCCCTCTCTCCCTCCCTTTTGATTGGACCTTGAGATGTTGAGTATGTGTCTGTTGTTTTGTTTTGTTATATTTTGGATGCTATGTTGTGTTATGTGTGAAAAAAAAAAAAAAGAATTGTTGATAAAGCACTTCATGAGAATAGGAGTGAGTGCTACTGGACGGTAGTCATTGAACTGGACGGTAGTCATTGAAATCCTCACATATCATTTTTCTCTAAGAAGGAACATAGTTGTGATGATACTACCTTTTCTAATATCTTTGACAGAAAAGGGAGATTCGAGATCGGTCTGTAATTAATTAATTATTTGGGGTCAAGTTGTGTTTTTTTAATGAGAGGCTTAATAACAGCAAGTTTGAAGGATTTTGGGACATATCCTAATGACAACGATGAGTTCATATTCAGAAGAGGATCTATTACTTCTGGAAGCACCTCTTTTAGGAGCTTAGATGGAACAGGGTCTAACCTATAGGTTGTTGGTTTAGATGATTTAACAAGTTTATACAATTCTTCATTTCCAATGGAAGAGAATGAGTGGAATTGTTCTTCAAGTCAAGTCAAGTTGAGCTTTATTGTCATTCCGCTATATGTGGGGACATACAGTGGAACAAAATGTCGTGCCTCACAGGACCACGGTGCTACATAAATACAGACTTACAACAATGAAGTAAAACACTATAAACCTATACACAACTAACCTACTGACAGATGTTGACTAAGTATACTATATATAAATGTTTACCCTATACAACTAAAGATAAAAGATAAAAAAATAAAAACTGTATGAATGCTTCACATAAATACTGTACATGTGCAGAGAGAAACATTGTGAGTCAAGCAGCTGGCTGGGGAACAGTACAAGATGATTTGTAGTGCATGAGCATGTAAAGATACATATATTGCTGAGTCTTTTGTGGGATTGTGTACACACAGCAGTGTGTGAAAAGTGTCTAGTGCGCATAGAGGAGAGTGTGTTACTACAGGTGGTTTGCAGGCCCACTCACCTGTGTGTAGCACACATTGAATTGCACAAAAAAGTTGCATACAGTTTTTTCTTTGGTGTGGTAAGGTTGGGAGGTGTTTGGAGAGGGGGGAGGGGTGGTCCATGTTTCAGGAGGAGGTAGGGGTTTGCATGGGGTTTCAGAGGGGGGCGGGGTGATTTGAGTTCAGGGCTCTCACAGCCTGGGGGAAAAAGCTGTTGAGCAGTCTGGCGGAGCGGGCTCTGATGCTCCGGTACCGTCTTCCTGATGGTAGGAGCTGGAAGAGACTGTGGGAGGGATGGGTGGGGTCCTTCACGATGCTGTTTGTTTTGCTGGAGCATCGTGCAAGGAAAGTGTCCAGGATAGATGGGAGAGGGGCACCGATGATCTTTGCAGCCGTGTTCACTGTCCGCTGGAGGGTCTTGCTGTCAGCAGCACTTCAGTTCCCGTACCAGACAGTGATGCAGCTGGTCAGCACACTCTCAATGGTGCCCCTGTAGAATATGGTGAGCATGGATAGCGGGAGACTTGCTCTTTTCAGCCGGCGGAGAAAGTGTAGGCGCTGTTGTGCCTTCTTGGAGAGTGACATGGTGTTGGTGGTCCAGGTGAGATCCTCCGTGATGTGCACCCCCAGGAATTTTGTGCTGCTGACTCTCTCCACAGTCGAGCTGTCGATGGTCAGTGGGGGGTGGTCAATGGAGTTCCTCCTCCTGAAGTCCAACACAACCTCCTTTGTCTTCCCCACATTGAGGGACAGATTGTTAGCGCCACACCATTCAGCCAGCTGTGCCACTTCCTCTCTGTAGTGCGTCGTTGTTGCTGATGAGACCCACCACTGTTGTGTCATCAGCGAACTTGATGATGTGGTTGGAGCTGAACTTGGCAGTGCAGTCGTGGGTCAGCAGCGTGAAGAGCAGCGGGCTGAGCACACAGCCTTGTGGGGCACCTGTGCTCAGTGTGGTAGTGCTCGAGGTGTTGTGGCCGACACAGACTGACTGAGGTCTTCCGGTTAAAAAGTCCAGGATCCAATTACAGAGGGAATTGTTAAGGCCCAGCAGGTTTAGTTTATTTATGAGCTGTTGTGGGATTATTGTGTTGAATGTCAAGCTGAAGTCAATGAACAGCATTCTAACATAGGAGTCTTTATTTTCTAGGTGGGTAAGAGCCAGGTGGAGGGTGGAGGAAATTGCATCGTCCGTAGAGCGGTTTGGACGGTATGCAAACTGGAGCGGATCGAGTGTGTTGGCGAGGCTGGTTTTGATTTTGTGCATGACTAACCTCTCAAAGCACTTCATCATGATTTGAGTCAGTGCTATGGGACGGTAGTCATTTAGACATGACACAGGTGATTTCTTTGGTGACATCCGGTATGATTGTTGTGGATTTGAGACATGTGGGGATGACTGCCTGGCTCAGCGAGGTGTTGAAGATATCTGTTAGGACATCCGTCAGCTGTGCAGCACAGTCTTTCAGTACACGGCCAGGTATGTTGTCAGGACCCGCAGCCTTTCATGGGTTAATCCTAGATAGGGTCTTCCTTACGTCGGCTGGAGACATAAGGAATCTATAGGGGATATCAGGGGATCTATAGCATACTATCTAATGTGATACTGTGGCTGACGGCTTCATGGTTACAATTTGATCTCTAATAGTTTCGATCTTGGAAGTAAAGTAGTTCATAAAGTCATTACTACTGTGCTGCTGGGTAATGTCTGCACCTGCTGATGTTATATTTTTTGTTAATTTAGCCACCGTATTGAATAAATACTTGGGGTTGTGTTTGTTTGCTTCTAAAAGAGACATAAAGTAAGCAGATCTAGCAGTTTTTAAGGTTTTCCTGTAGGAGAGAGTATTTTCCCGCCAAGCAATATGAACAAACAACTGTTATGTATGTGCGGTCTGTGAGGGAGAGAGAGCGGGAGAGATAGAGTAGGCTGTGTGCTTTCCATACATAATAAAGCGCAATTTTGTGGCAAAAACATGGACATGATCTGTCATTTTTATCCTTTTGTTTACTATATTTATTTGTTTGGCCAGTGGCGTTGTGGGTTTTGGTTATTTTGCTGTTGTAAGCCCTTTGAAATAACAGAAATCATTTGGCGAAGTGATATGGACATGTAATGCGGTCAAGAACTGCCTGGAACTACGTTCGCCGTGCATTTCCCTGAAAATAATTGCACACCTTAGAACGTTCGTCAGCCAATCAGATTCAAGCATTCAACGGCCCCGTAGTATAAGACTCATTAACTCACTGAAGTCGACCGTATCGCCGGCGATACCAGCTCAGTTTTTTGTAGGTTAATGGTAAAATACATGTGTACATATTTTGCTTAGTTGTCTTCTAAATGTTTTCATTTTAGTGTGATTTGCAAGTAGGGCTGGACGATAAAATATTTATGATTATAATCATATGATTTACAATGATTATCACGTAAAATGTTTGATAATTAATGCTCGATAATTAATGCTTGAAATGTTCTATATCATTTTTATGAACTACGCAAACAACATTAAATGGCAAACGCACGAAAAGCGGAACGAAACAGCGCTACTCATCTGAATCGCGTGCCGCACGGACCGTTTATCAACTCGGCCCAAAAGAAAAGAGCACCGCAGAGAGCTCGGAGCGAATGCGTTTAACTTATTCACTGACCGGTCATGGTCACGCAATCACTAAACAGTGCTGCGAGATCCAGTGAGAAGCACACAAGTTCTCCGATTTAAAAAAAATACATGTCTCTGTTATTTTAACTAGTTTAATGTCTGATCAGACTAAGCTTACATTATCAACAGCACTGACACGGAAAACAGAAGGCTTTCAAGTTAGAAATCGCCAGCATTTACCATGGGTTTACTGTAACACCAGATGGCAGCAGAGTGAAAAGACATTTACCGGGGTGATTTGAGTCCTTGGTGATTTTGACAGCTCTGCTTCTGCAGCGTTTGAGGTAGATGTCCTGCAGAGAGGGGAGAGCAGACCCTGAGATGCGCTCAGCTAAGCGCACAACTCTCTGCAAGGCCTTGCAGTCCTGACTGGAGCTGTTTCCATACCACACTGAGATGCACTGAGACAATACACTTTCTATGGTCCCTGAATAGAAAGTTTTCAGGATAGTTGAAGAGACCCTGAATTTCCTCAGCTGTCGCAGATGGTACAGCCTTTGCCTGGCTTTCTTAACCTTTGTTTGAATGTGTGTAGTCCAAGTCAGGTCCTCAGAGATGTTTACACCGAGGTACTTGAAGCTGCTTACCCTCTCCACAGGGGTCCCACTGGTCCCAGAGGTCCCCTCTTCTTCTTTGGCACTCAATGGAGGCGGTCGCATTTTTCACTCCCCGTCCTCGCCCTTATTTTCCCTGCTTGCTCTCTTGTCTCGTCTCGTCTCATCTATTGAGAGACTCTCTCTGCACTGCTCTCCAAACTGAATAATTATGGATTTGATCAACTGGTCTCTCAACGCAATTGACACCATCTTCTCGACGAGAAGCTTGGGTTCGGGGGAACCTGACTGCCCTGACGGAACGTTCGCAGCTGGCTACACGATGGACGCGTGGGAGAGATGGCGGATCGTGTGTCTGGCGGCTCTTTCCGTGGAGGACATTGAAGATATCTACCTATTCGGAACCATGATAACAGGTCTTCTGCTGATTGGATTAGGCTTTGCCCTGGGTTATCGAAGAATTCAGAAAACGGGAACAGCTGTCCAAAGCCTCACAAGGCTGCCCGTCATGATTGAAGCAGTGGGAAGAGCGGTCAGCATTGAGACTGAGACTATTAACCGCAATATGGATTCTATCATGGAGAAGCTCACGGCTTTGCAAAGGAAAATTGATGGTGTTGGAGACCAAAATGGACAAAGAAAGTAGCCGTGGAATTGGAATGCGGTTACTCGCCCCAAGACTAAACAATTGCAATCTTATCTTTTTCGGCTCCCCTGAACCAGCACTGGCCTCGGCCAAGGCTGCTGCTGGAAAATCAAACCTGGGAAGAGCACTGCAGTGAGACGCTCTTGCGTTCCTCCCCCATTCTACAGACACCTGCTGATTACAAACTATTACACATACACACACATACACACATATATAAAGATATGCATTCACCTCCCCACCCCCGATCCCTCGCCTCCGTCGCTTTGAACCGCCAGCCTGACAAGCGGGTCTGTGACCAGCGCCGCTGGGATTGGCTGCAGGACCGGATGGCTGCTTGCCGGAGCTGGATTACCTCCCCTGTTGCAAAGTTGTGTGTCTATGGTGTATTATGTGCTTTTGTTGCTGAGGTGTTTTTCCTGTTCTCACACTGTACTCCCCAAGGAGCATAGTCTGGGGGTTATTTTTTTTTCTCCTCACCTTCCTCATGTTATGCTGTATTTTTCTCCAAAAATCCCTGCATTTCACTGCTGATTGTACTCTGTATGATTGTGTATGTGACAAATAAACCTACCTTGACCTTGACCTGATCATAAGAGGAGTGTAGGGCAGCAGGTGTCTCTTTCTGAAGTCCACAATCAGCTCTTTAGTTTTGCTCACATTCAGAGAGAGACAGTTGTCCTGGCACCATGATGTGAGTCTCTCTACCTCATCCAAGTATGCGGTCTCATCATTGTTGGAAATGAGGCCCAGAACCACAGTATCATCAGCAAATTTGATAATAGATGTGGATCTGTGAGAGGACACGCAGTCATGTGTGTAGAGAGAGTAGAGCAGGGGACTCAGGACACAACCCTGCGGGGCTCCTACGTTCAGGGTGATGGAGTTTGAGGTGAACTGGCCTACCTTCACCACTTGAGGTCTGCCGGTGAGGAAATCTTGAATCCAGTCGCAGAGTGGAGTGTTTAGGCCGAGGTCTGTGAGTTTAGAAGACAGCTTGATGGGGACTATGGTGTTGAAAGCTGAGCTATAGTCTATGAATAGCAGCCTTGCAAAGTTCCCATTGCTGCTGTCAATGTGTGTGAGGGAGGAGTGGAGTATGTGAGAGATGGCATCATCAGTAGATCTGTTGGGACGATAGGCAAACTGAAGAGGGTCCAAAGTAACAGGGATGGAGGAGCTAATGTGACTCTTAACAAGTCTCTCAAAAACCTTCATGACTATTGATGTGAGGGCCACTGGTCGATAGTCTTTCAGGCAAGACGGTTTATTGTTCTTAGGCACAGGGATGATGATGGATTTTTTAAAGGAGGTGGGAACCACAGAGGTAGAAAGGGACTCATTAAAGATTGAGGTGAACAAACCAGCAAGCTGATCAGCGCAGGACCTCAGAACACGGCCAGTAATCCCGTCAGGTCCGGCCGCTTTCCTGATGTTCACTCTCTTTAGTGCCCTCCGAACCTTGTCCTCCGACACGGTGATCACATGATTATCGCTTCTCTGTCTGCTGCTTCCTGACGCGCTGAGCGGCATTCAAAGCGGCTGTAGAATGTGTTTAACTCGTCGGCCAGCAACGGATCTGCTCTCACCTCCGTGGAGGATTTGTTTCCAAAGGCACAGATGGTCCTTAGTCCCTGCCACATGCGTCGAGAGTCATTGAGCTGAAAATGAGACTCAATTCTCTCCTTGTATCGATGTTTGGTGGCTCTTACTGCCCGTCGGAGAGCATAGCACGATGTTTTGTACTCGCTTATATTCCCAGACAAAAGAGCCTCGTTGTATGCGGCAGTGCGTTTGTTAACCGCATCACGGATTGTTCTGTCCATCCACGGTTTCTGATTTGGGAAGGTCCTTACAGTTATCGTTTTTGTAGCTTGTTTGGTTAGTGTATTTACAAAGCTCACTGCTACATCCGTGAACTCGCTGACGTCAGATGAACTCGCCCTGAACATGTCCCAGTCGACATTATCAAGAGCCTGTAGCATAGCTTCTGAGTGGGAGGACCAACGCGTCACTTCCCTCTTCACCGGGGGTTCCTGTGCGAGCCTTTGTTTATATTCCGGTGTGAGGAAAATGGCGGCATGGTCCGATTTGCCAAAAGCCGGTAGTGAGCGGGCTTTGTAGGCATTCTTAAACTGAGAGTAGCAATGATCCAGTGTATTCGGTCCTCTAGTTGGACAGGATACATGTTGGTGAAAGTTCGGCATGACCTGCCTGAGGTTGGCTTTGTTAAAATCCCCCACGCGATGATAAGGGCAGCATCAGGATGCTTGTTGATGTAGCCGCTGAGCACATCGTGGAGCTTAGACAAGGCCAAGCCAGTGTCTGCCTGTGGTGGGATATAAACCGCAGTAGCGATGACCGCAGAGAACTCACGGGGTAGGTAGAATGGGCGGCAAATAATGGATAGATGTTCCAGATGAGGCGAGCAGGAGCGTGACAGAGAGTAGATATTCCTGGGGTCACACCATTTCTTGTTAATCATGAGACACACTCCTCCACCATTGGATTTACCGGCCTCAGCTGTTCTGTCCATCCGTAAAACAGAAAAGTTGTCAGACGGCGTTACAGCAGTGTCCGGAACCGAGGGCGTGAGCCATGTTTCAGTCAAGCAGATGATGTTACAGTCCCTTATGTCCCGTTGGAAACTTATCCTGGCTCTAAGATCGTCCATCTTATTCTCCAAGGATTGGACATTAGCGAGCAGAATGCTCGGTAAAGGAGGACTGTGTGCCCTTTTCCTCAATCTGTTGTGAATACCAGCACTTTTTCCATGGTGTTTCTTGTTCCGTATCCTGTGGCCTTTGTTCTCCGCGTTTCGAAGAATCTCAAGAGGCCACGATGGATTCGGTGATAAAGTGTCCTGAACCAGGTTAGTGAAGCGGTTTCCAATGTCCAAAAGTGTTCCTTTGTCGTAGGTGATCAGTGCAGACGTTATGTGTGTAAAAAAAGAAAGCAAAAGTAAGTAAAAAAGTAAATAAAAGCACAATCTTAGAGGAGCGACCTGGATGGCATCCGAGCAGAGCAGCGCCATCTTGTTTAGTCCTTGTCCTTGTTTAGTCCTTGTTTAGTCCATCTTGTTTAATATAATTAATATTGTCGTTATTTAAAATGCCGTAAATGGTTAAACATGTCTTTATCCTACTTCAGGGGTGGGGAACGTTGATACTGGAGGGCCGGGGTCCTGAACCAGCTAATCAAGGTCTTCAGGATGCAGTTAGGTATTTTTTTTTAAAGAAAACTTTAATTAGTTGAAGGACCCCATTCATGATCATGTTACTGAAGCCCCCTGTCAAGCCCATGACATGTGCACATGGTCAATTTTTGTCTCAGAATTGTTCAAATATTTAACTTTTTTGGAACCACTACAAAAGTGTTACGTTTTGTTGTACTTTGGTGTGACACAACTAAATTATATATTTTTTAATTAAAAACTGCATGTTAAACTACATAATCATGGAAAATTATGCAAATGTGTCTTGCTAACCGCTAATGACAGGTTAGCTTGGTATAGCAAGGTCATTAATTGACAAAAAAGGCTGAAACGTCCTATGGTGTGACAGAAAACGTCCTCTGGTGTGATGCCTGTACTGTCACACCACAGGACAAAGATGTCACACCAGAGAACAAGGTCTCTTTAATAAGCATTATAGTTAAATAAGATTTGTTTAACTTATTTTTATTCTTTTTTGATCATTTGCAGTGTTCTTAAATGCAATAATTACATTAATAAAAAAAAAATTCTGATGTTTTTCCAGAAAACGTTTACTGTTATAAAGTGTCTTGAAAATAAGCATAAAATGTGATACTTTGTTTTCAAAACGGAAAGAATTGAGGGAGATAAATTAGTGGAAGAGAGAGGACACGGTAATATATAGAGAAAATTAACAGGGATCCACGCAGAAGGGAGGATATCCTAAGAGAACAATGCAGAAAGTAAATACAGTAAAAATGATGCCTTAAAAAGAGTAGCCATATAGTTAAAAAAAAAAAATTCACATCTTAATGAATATAGTTTTAATACCAATCATATTTAGCTGTGCCACACATGCAGTGGGGGGCTAGAAGAGTTTCAGTAATATACTGATTGACTAAGAGACTGAATTTTGTAGATTAAAATATTTTTTTTGTTTTGTTTAAATACATGTTGATATTGTTTGTATCAAAATTAAACTTTATTTCTCTTTTGACATGTTCAAAATTAAATAGAAATAATTTAATAACTACCATTTCTGTCCTTTAGTGTGATGTAATGTCCTATGGTGTGACACACATAAAATAACCACAGATTTGTTTTCATCTCAAAAATATCTTAACAAAACAGTTGAGTATTGCAATAGGGGAGATACAAACCTAACCCTAACCCTAACTTAAAATGGTATAATTTTTAGGAGTTTTAAATGAATAACAGCAAAATTTGTCTTGAAATTGTCCAACAAGTCATGGGGAAAAAATTATGTTAATTATAATTTCATATTAAATAAATACCACTATATGAAAATAGATGTCTAACAATAAAGATAAATCTCTCTCTTGCTATTTATGCATTATTAAGAGGTTATTTTATTTTTTTTCTTAATTTTTGCTATGTCACACCATAGGACAAATGTATGGTACAGTTCAGTAAAAATGTTTTAAATAAAAAGCAGTGAAACGTAGTTGACGTAGTTAGTGACCCTTTATATTTTCTCAAAGATCACACTTCACAGTATATAAATATATGCATTTCTCTTTCAATTTTTTTTTTAAATTTGTCAACTATACACATTTTGCATTTGTATGTTGGTTGAAAGTCCTCTACTTCGGTGTTTTTACGATCGTGCTCAAAACAGTCTTCTGAGCTTTTAGCGCCACCGCGTCAACCTTCCACGTGATGTAATGCTCAAATCTTATTGGACGGCCTGTGTTTTTGCCACGTGATGTAATGCTCAAATCTTATTGGACGGCCTGTGTTTTTGCTTTGTGAAACTGAAAAGATTCGTCGGAATGGTAAAAAAACAAACAAAAAAAAAACACATTTTCGGTGCACAAATGTTCGCGGTCTATGTGGAAGCATCCATAGGAATCTGTTGTTTTATTACAGCGCGTCTTTGCGTCCAATAAACATTTAGATTTTTCGCGCTCAGTGTGGAAAGGCCTTTACATTTTAAATTTATGTAATTTGATTACAGTTACTAATGTCAATAAAATTACGTTACTTATAGGTGCACTGTGTAATATTTAGGATGATCTATAGACAGAAACGCAATATAATATACATAACTACGTTGTCAGAGGAGTATAAAGACCTTACATAATGAACCGTTATGTTTTTATTACCTTAGAATGAGCAATTTATATCTACATACACCGCGGGTGTCAGGAGTGTGGACTGTTTTGTTGTGTTTTTTGCTCCCCATGTGTTATGTGACCCAGTTTCTCCCTCATGTTGATTGTTTAATTTGATTCCAGGTGTGTCTCGTCTTCCTCCCTAATTATCCTGTGTTTAAAAGCCCCAGTCCTTCAGTTAGTGTTTGTCGGTTCTTGTACATCATTCCTTGTGTCTCCTACACTCCCTGTGGATTATTAAAAACTCTATTTGTGAATTCTCCGTGTCTCCTCGTTCTGTGCTACCGTGTTCCTGAGAATCGTGACAGCGGGTCCCCTTATATGGAAGTCGTCACCATGTTTGTACAGTAGCCCTTAATGGACAAACTGCTCTACAGAGCGCGTTTCGTCACTATGTTGTTCTTGCGAAAAAACACTTACACAATGATGAACAAGTAACAGTAATATTCGCAATGACATCGGTTTATTGAATAATTAAGTAAATATAATTCCTTAATTTACCATTGTAAAGAAACCTCATTGCTCTCTGCGGTCTCAGACGACGGCATCTTAGCCATGTATTGGCCACCGTAGCTTCTCTAAAGGGAGGGGTGAGCGGGGGACTGAGCCGTTGGATGCAATTCGCAACCTCAACTGCTAGATGCCACTAAAATCTACACACTGCACCTTTAAGTTACAAATGCAGTGTTACAAAAAAAAAGAAGTAAAAATCATGTTTTTCGCATCAGTATGCCTTTTAATAAATCACCGGAGAATGAGAGCTAAAATGCAGATGAGTCCTACATCATGTTGCACTCGACATATTTTAGTCTTCTCTAAAGGCATTATAGTTTGGGAAAATCTACACACTGTTCAAAAGTTCAAAAAAAGAAGTAAAAATCATGTTTTGCGCAGTGAATAAATCACCGTGTACAAGTTTATGTCTCACATATTTTAGTAATAGTTTGGGAAAAGTTCAAAAGTTCAACAAGTTGTGTATACTCAGTAAAAACAAATGACTCATCAGAATGAGATCATCCGCTGGGATTAAGCCGCGTCGGCATCACAATTCAAGGTTTATTCCCTACAGTGCATCTTCTTCCAAAAACGATGTGGACATTTACATGTTCACGCATCTCAAGCCTGGTTTCGCATGGATGATTATCTTATAGCGCGCGATGTGCGTGGGCATGATCACATTATAGGTGAGCTCAGATGGGAAAGACTGTACCTCGCGTTGGTTTCATACAGGATTATTTTATCAGAGAATATTTCTTTTCGACATGACTTACTTACTTTAATAATATACACTTCAAGCTTTCTTGAGATATACTGTATTTCTCATGTAATTTTCGTTCATTTTAGTGGCTCGTTTCAGGAAGATATTCACGGAGACTGAGAATGCAGAAAGCGCACCCTATTTGTTGTCTTTATTTAAAAAAAAAAAAAAATTGTTGATATTGGGAGTGTATACAGATAATACGTATATAATTTTTCAGTCAATAATTTAATATTTTTGCAAAAAACAGAAGCAGAGAGTTCTGGTGCTCATTGGATGTGGTGGAGATAAAAAAAATCTAATTATGTAGAAAAAATACTTCCAAGGCACTCACGTGGTGAGATAAAAAGCCTTTAATGTACTGGGCTTAAGTCATTACAAACTGGTTAACAGTAGATCTACGCGTTTCGGCAAAAACAGCCTTCTTCAGGACACACATCAATTGCTCAAACAGGTATTCATCAAATCAATGAATCATCAAAAACAGCTGGTTAATTTGTGGGTGTGGCTAAGACTAGCTTCTAAATACAAAATAAAAAAATAAAAAGGAAAGGAAAAGAAAGATGATAATAATAATTAAAAAAAAAATGTAAAAAAAAATAATAATAATGATAAAAAAATAATAATAATAATACATAAATTCAAAGAAGAGAACATAATAATAATAAAAATAAAAAAAACACACATACAACAGTGTAGGAATAAAATTATACATCATCAATAGTGCAAATTACAAAAATGGTAAAAAATCTATTTTTCATTAACTCCTGGGGACCTCATTTATAAAGCGTGCGTACGCTCAGATTTGATCTTAGAGTGTGCGTACGCTTAAATCCACGCCAAAGTCTCTCGTTGTAGAAGCTGGTTTCTGTCGTGGAAAAGTGCTTACCGCCACGTCAAGGTCATTGAACAAGGCGATAGATTCAATTCCAATCACTTTAAGGGAACTCTCTAATAAAAGCGGTGACATGACAAGCACCGAATCATTATAAACAACAAAGATGCCTCGCCATTGGAGATAATTGTGCAGTGTAGTCAGATTTTTTATTACGAATAGCATATTTGTGTTCAGCCACTCTTAAACGCAATTTCCTCTTTTAGTTTGACCTACATAAAAATGTCCAGAGTTCTTTACTCCCATTCTAGCCTATAGACTACATTTATTCCTTGAGGAATTGCAATTGATAAAAGACTTAATTGGATATTTTATTTTCCCAGAGAAGTTGCGACACATCAGTAAAACTATTAGTTTTACTCACCATATTGCGTAAAAAAAAAAAAAAACAATGTTTACACCGCCCACATCTAAAATTCCGACTGTTTTGTCTGTGTAGCTTATAGAACATGTCGTTCAATAATGCCACGTTATATATTCTTTTCAGGGGCAGGACGATAGCTATGTACTACCTTATTTCGTATAGTTGGTGAACATCTATAACTGACCATTGGTTGTTCTCGAAAAATAGAGACATGCCCTAAGGGTGCTGTCCCTTTCAATTAATGTTCCAATTGGAAAAATATATTATATGTCTAATTTGTGTTGCTTAATGGCACATTTGACTGTATGTTGTTGAAAAGAAACACCAGATTATAATCATTGAAGCCGCCCACTGTGCAAAGTTTTTTCAGACCTGAGACCATTGGAATCGTCTAATTTTAAGTCTTTGCAGACGTATGAAAAGACGTCCAATTTTTCTGAGGAGCCAGAATTCTATAATGTTTTTATGACGTCTTTTTTTGACGTGTTCTGCTACGAATTTTGTGATACTACACGTTCATGCAACCTCCGTATAAGTTGTTAAAAACTAGTTCAAGTGATTTTAAAAGGTCAGGATGGCTCACATATTTTATAAGATGACTGAATTTTACTTGAATTCGTAGTTTAGACATAATCTATACTGTTTCTGGAAACCTTATTGTTTAATAATTACTACTACTCAGGATGCATTACCACCAATTTACTACTATATTATTTCAATGTTGTTTCTAGTAGTAATTTTGATAATAGTCAATAGAAAAAATATAACTCACACACACATGTGTTTGTCCAAAGAATAATTACACATAAAAATATGAAATAATCTTGGATCCGCGCACTGTTAATACAGCATTCAACTATGCAAATCAAAGGCCTATTAAAATGGCCTATGAAGTAGTAGTTTGCAAGAAGCAGAATGGCAGCATTAAACATCACAAACAGTATCACCAGCTTCACTCATTAGATTGACTTTATTTCTGTCAGACATCTTTTATTGCAATTACCGTGCAATGAGGTTTAGACAATGCGTTGATATTTGGACTGTCAATTTCAAGTCAGACCATTGTGGTGGGCAGTGTTAACGTCTTTAGTAGGGATCCTTTGCTGCCCCCTACCTCGTTCACAGCCTGCGCTACACACTGCCATGCCACAAATTTAGTTGGCTGTTGTTACAGTGTTTGTAAAGCCCACAATTGTTATGAGAGACTCAAAAAGCGTCCCCACACGAACCTCTACCTCCGCCAGCAGGACCTCAATTTCAGACTCAGTCAAAGTGTTATCGTTTTGTCTTAATGATGCTGAAGTCATTCTCAAGCATAGAAATGAGCATCTGGATATTGTGTTTTAATGGGTGTGCTCTTTTAAATTTATGGATAAAAAGCATGTACACAAAATATTAATTGAGGGGGCGTTTACAAGCGCGGAGATCATGTAGTCACACAGTCAGCTGCGCACAATTTCAAGATCATTTGCACATGATTTATCACAACAATGGTGACAATCAAAACTAAAATTCTTGGAATTAAGAGAAGGCGTTTATACTATGAAGCCACCCATCATGCATTGCAGCATGAAGCTTTGTTTGTTTTGATTTCGCACCGTTCGTTGTGATTCATCTGCAAAATCTTGATGTCTGTGTGATGTGTTTACTCAAAATATCTCACGCACATGCATTTTGTCGAAATGATCTTCAGAACAAGAGGTTTCAGGATGCTCTTGGTACTTGTACTGGGCAACATATTTATCAAAGTTTAGGCACCTGGGGACTATAAACGCCAATAGATAAAAGAAAACTAAAACCTTAGACGCTCATTTTAGGATGATATTTATCATCATTATCAAGGAGCTGAAACCACCTGATCAGTAAAACTTTAATTTGGCAGTTCTTTTGCTGTAACCATAGTGCTATCACAATGTTTACACAGCTACAGCAGCCACAAAAAAGTCTAACAAGAAGTACGAGGACCAAGATCCCTGCTAAAGAAAACACTGCCCAGCCACAATGGTGACTTCAAATGAAACAAATATCAACATCTGTTAATTCTCAATTAGAGCTTCTCTTGATGTCTGACAGAAATAACGTCAATCTAATGAGTGAAGCTGGTGATGCTGTTTGTGATGTTTGATCCTTCTTTGCTGAGATCCTTGAGAGATTTAATGTCTTTGTATAGTTGCAGTTGATTTTACCAAATGCTCAATAATCAGTTATTTGATAATTTAATTATCTTATAAACTTCAACACTTGGTTCAGTGAAGATTCTTTTATTTTCATGATTTTTGGACAAACACAGTGTCTGTGAGTTGCTTTGCCATTACAAATGGAAATGCATTGAAATCACATGAGTTCAATCTAATGCATTCCTGGGAGTGTTTATTTGGTCCAGAAACAGTATAAATTATACGTCTAAATGAACCTTAAATGATGTTAAAAAATATGTCCACTGACCACATTTGAACTAGTTTTTAACCTTGTACGGAGGTTCCATGAACGTCTATATCAGATGTGCAGAACACGTCAAAAAAAGACGTCAAAAAAACTTTCATTCTGGCTCCTCAGTGGACGTCTTTTCAACGTCTGCAAAGACATAAAAAGACGTCCAATGGACGAAACTTTGCGCAGTGGGCGTGTTGCACTTTTTTTCTTCTTCTTACACAGTAGTTGATTCCTATCTATTGATCCAACTTTCTCTGTGGCCCTAGTTAAAACTCTGGAATCATAACCCCTCTGTCGAAATCTGCTGGTCATGTCCTGTAATTGAATTTCATAATCGTCCTCTCGATCACAAGTACGTTTCAATCTTTGAAATTGGCCATGAGGTATGTTCTCAATCAGCCAGGGTGGATGAAAAATATTAGCTCTAAGAATCGTATTTCGATCAGTTGGTTTCCTAAAGATGGAAGTATGTAGCACACCATTGGCCTCCTTAGTTATTTTCAGATCAAGAAAATTGATTTCAGACACTGAATATTCAAGGCTCAATTTCAAATTTCTATTTATGCCATTAATATACTGGTGAAACCTATGCAATTCTGATTCTGAACCAGACCAAATTATTAGGACATCATCAATATATCTTCCCCACATAACGATATTATCCAAAAAGGAATTATCAGTCGAATAGATATATCTTTCTTCCCACAATCCTAAAAATAGATTGGCATAATTGGGAGCGAAACAGGCACCCATTGCTGTAACCTTTCATCTGTTTGTAGAAGACATCTTGAAATAAAAATACATTATTTTTAAGGGTCCACTCCATCAATTGCAAAATAATAGTAGTAGGTGGTACACTTTCTGGAGATCTATCGCTCATAAAAGTGTTCAACAGCTTCAAGTCCCTCCACATGATCAATATTAGTGTACAGGGATTCAACATCCATGGTCACTAACAAAGATTCACCTGCATTTATTTTTATCATTAATCTTATTGAGCACATGTGTACTATCTTGAATATAAGACGGAAGCGTACAAACATAAGGTTTTATAAAAAAGTCAACATACTGTGATGCAGATTCTGTCAATGATCCATTCCCACTGATTATGGGCCTACCTGGCAGAGACTCTTAAATTCTTATGAATCTTAGGCAACATGTAAAACGATGGAACACGAGGATCTTTACAAAGTAAGAAGTCATATTCCTTTTGAGATATCCAATTATTGTCCTTCGCTGTAGAAAGAAGATTTGTCAGTTGAATCGTCATGGATTCCAGAGGATTAGCAGTTAGAGCTAAATAGTACTCAGGATTGGCAAGTTGTCTGAGTCCTTCCTGAATATATTGCTCTCTCCCCCAAACAACCACAGCGCCTCCTTTATCCTCCGGTTTCACAATGATTTCCTTATTATCATGTAATGCCTTTGTGGAGAGGAAGGACAGATACACACTAAGTGCAACCACAAAATTCCTTAGGCTTAAAGAAACTTTCATCTCTATCTGCAAGTCATAAAATTGACAGATGAAGAGCACCTCACCCAGCTGGCTGGCCGGTTTCCTGCCATGCTATCGGGTTACCATCTTAAGGAAAGCTTTGAGGGAAACATCTGCTAATGGCCAAACGACAAACTTTTTGGATTCCCTGATCGTTTAACGCAATAATTCAATGTTTTTACAACAGACATTCAGCTAAGAAAGACCAGATCTTCACAAACGTGACATTCTCATGACCTGGACAGTGACTTTCCTGACCTCCCGTTTCTCTCACATTCCAAACTGAAACACCCGAACTGTTATTGACTTTGCTAAAAGGACTCAAAACTTTTATAAAGTGTTCCAAAAAGACAATTAATAATAATCATTGCTGCTATTAGAAGCAAGATATATATATTATAGATACAGACAATAAATATATATTGCTGGTTGTATTTTATGAAATTAAATTAAGCTTTCTGTGTTATTGTAACCAATGATATCTTCTCAATCTGTGACATAACTTTTTCCTGTGTTTAATTCATATGCTTGGTGGTATTATTCAGAATTTAAGATAGTTTAATCTTTGCCTTAACCACGGAGTAGATAAAGTTATTATATGTATATGCCAAATACGTGGTGTTTGAGTTTGAATGAAAGATGATTTCGTTGGCAACAAGTTGGTGTAAATGAAAGTTAACTCTTATTATAATAATGTGTGATTACAACGCATACAGAATGTGTTAAGATATTTTCCTCATGAGATTAAAGCAACTAGGCGAGAGGATTTACTGCATGGAAAATGAGCCATGTAGGCGGAGCTCCGTCTACAAGGACAATCTAATTGGTGGAAGCCTCTGGGGGTTGGACGGAAGGCCTCCAGTTAAAACCCTATGACAGAGACTTGTCGTTGCTGCTTGCATGCGCAAAACTTGCAAAGACTTTGGCTTCGGCTCACTGGCCGCGCTGAATAAGTGCCCACGACCTTAACATCTGGGTCGATCATCTAACAACACTACAAATACTTAGTCACATCTCTGAAGAAACCCTTGAAAGTCTGAAGCTACGCGAAAGGAAGAGAGCCAACAACAGAAGGACATCCCCAGAGTGACGTCACGCAACGACGCGCAGAATTCCCTCAAGCCACACAGCATCATTTCAACTTAAAAGCAAGTATCAAACAAAATCTCTATAAAGTGGCTGAACTGGTCGTATCTATCTCTAAAGTAAGGATAATAGAGTTCTCCTCTTGATGATCGACACGGGTAAAATCGTGTGGAAATAGCAAAACAGTGCTATATTTTGATCATTCTCAATTGCAACAATTCATTGCCTGTGTGTATGTATTTTGTTTTGTGTTATTTAGCTTAGTTCATGTATTGTAGTAAGATAGCAAATAAACTCTTGTTTGATTTATAGAGAAGTGTTCGGTGTTCTCTTGTGAAATATTCAAATCAAACTTTGCCCAGATTACGTTACCTATGCTCATAACTGTCGTAAGGTTATTTAAATCCGGTCAAACCATGCCAGACGCATGTGCTATGATCACGGAGCAAGAAGCCACAATACCTGCCTACAGCAAGAGTGTCAGCGTCCGCCTCAACATGCGACCTGGCCAAACTCTCAACAGTAAGCTAGGCTTCTTCCAACCTTCCAGGACCTGCCTAAAACTCGGACTGACTCTGGAAGCCACACCTCTCATGGAAGTGTCATCTCGTGCGGTGTATGTGTTTTTCAACAACTGTACGGCCCAAGACATCCACTTTCCTAAAGCAAAATCACCTGGGATGGATCATCAGCCAGGCGTTCCACGACTTTGAACTGATGGTACCTGTCATAGGCCCTATACCCACACAGCTAATGTCAGACGAATACGACGACACCGTAACGTTCACAAAACCCCATGAAGTGATTGCCATCACATCCATTCTCAGAGAAATGTCCAGAGAAAGCATCTGCCGGTCAGAACTAACAGATGACACTCATCTTGCTGTCTATGCTGTCTCAACACAGCCTGCGACAGAATCACCTACACAGGTGACCATCGGGGCCCAAAGCCCCTCAAATGACCTCACTGCAGAAGAACCCTCCTCCGGGTTCAACGCACAAGTTCAACAGATCCTGAGTGAGGCGGATGCCCTCCACAATGAAGCGGATCGCCAAGGACTCAAAGAGGTTCTGCACAAATACAAGGACTCCTTCGCAAAGGATTCCCTGGATTGTGGACTGAACAACATCCACATGGTGCGCATCCCGACAAACCCAAATGCGCCACCCACATTTGTGCGACAGTACAAGATTCCAATAGCGTCATACGAGCCAGTGCAAGAGATTGTTGACTCCATGCTGGAAAAGGAGGTCATCTGGCCCTGTAACAGCACATACTCTGCCCCGATATGGCCAGTCCTAAAACCAAACAGCAAATGGCGGCCCACCATCGACTATCGCAAGTTGAATCAGCAAGTACCATTGTCATGATGGCCTATGACACAGTTGGATCAAGAAATTCCAAAAATCAAAGGCTCGACGATCCTTTCCACACTGGACGTCGCCTCCGGGTTCTGGAAAATCCCTGCCCATCCCGATGACCAACACAAGCTGGCATTCACCTTTGGCAATCGACAGTACAACTTCACACGGTGTCCCTTCGGCTATGCCAACTCACCAGCAAAATTCAACATCTTCCTGAACAAAGCATGCCCTGACGCCAGAGCCAGAGGTAACCTTGTCTATGTAGATGACGTTTTGATGAAAAGCTCAAGTGTGGAAGACCACCTCAAAGAGATCAATCACGTCCTGAACCAGCTGACAACGGCAGGAGCCAAGATCGCCCTTCACAAAGGACAGTGGTGCAAAACCAAGGTGAACTATGTCGGATTGCTTGTCGGAAGAAACGGCATCGAGCCACAGTCTAACCGCACCCAAGCAATCCAAAGCATAAAGACGCCTACTAACATATCTGAGCTGCGAAGCTTTCTGGGAGTCTGCAATTATTCACGACAGTTCATCGAAAACTATGCTGACATCGCACGACCACTAACTTCCCTCCTGAAAAAGGATGAACCCTTCGTTTGGACGGAAACACAGGACACAGCAATGGGCCAGCTCAAACAGCGCCTGTGCTCTGCTCCGTGCCTTGCCTACCCAGACCCAGAAAAATAATTCTATCTGGACGCTGGATTCTCCAATCAGTGCCTCAGCGCAGGCCTATACCAGCTCCATGACAAAGACAAACGAGTGGTCGCTTATGCCAGCAAAACGCTGCTTCCCCCAGAATGCAAGTACTCAAACTGCGAAAAGGCGTTGCTTTGCACTGTGTGGGCTATCCAGCGTTTCTCTAATTACATCGGTGCACAAAAAGTCATCATCGAGACTTGTCATCAGCCGGTCACCTTCCTAAACAGTCAACGCATCAGAGATGGCGTGGTGACCAACGCACGCATAGCTACCTGGCTAATGACACTCCAAGGACAGGACGTCGAGGCAAGATATGCCCAAAACTACAAATCCTCACTTGGAAACGGGCTAGCGGCCTGCCAAAACTGTTCAACGGACACGCTGCATACTCCAGCGGAACCTAAAGAACCGCCACAACCTCAACTGACGAATCACAGGTACTTCGAGGAGAATGTATGTGAAGGAATGCCCACATCATATGTCGACGGCTGCTCCTACAACCACAAGGGCAATTTACAAGCTGGAGCGGGAGTGGACTGGCTCAACAACGACCCCTGCCCACCGCAGCAATTCAACTTAGGCCCTCGCTCATCGCAATATGCTGAAATAGCAGCCACCCTCATCACACTTCAAATGGCGGCATCCCACAACATCAAAGAACTCCTCATCTGTACCGATTCGAACTACGCCCGTCTAAGCTTCACATGCCTGGATGGATGGAAACAGAATGGATTCAAGACAGCTAACAACAAGCCTGTCAAACACCAGGAACTCTTCCAAGCAGGCGATGCCATTGTCACGGAACATGACATTATCGTTTATTGGAAAAAGGTTCGAGGTCATTCACGTCAACCAGGTCAAGACAAAGACTTCAATGACCAAACCGATGCCCTCACCAAAGCAGGTGCATTACACGGAGAGTCCTGGACATTTCAAGCCCTCCCTCCCAACCCTTCAGTAGCGGCCATAACCCGCCGCCAACACGCCACTGGCATACAAACCCCCACCTCCTCCCACATTGCCATTTCACCTCAGTTCGCTGCTAACGATCTCCTCACACTTCAACATGCGGATCGAACACTATGGCAGCTCACATTTCCGACCCCTTAACTCATCCTATTTCCACCTCCGACCTAGCTGCTTCCTCCGAGCTCCGCACGCTCCACTCAATCAAGCACATGCTGCATCTGAGAGACGGTGTACTCGCGTATGTCCCTGAGCCCCTAACTACGCCAAAGCTCGTAGTCCCTCACGGCCAAAGGGGGATGATGCTGACACACACCCACGATGCACCATGCGCAGGACACCATGGCGCCAATGCCACCTATGAAACACTCAAGCAAGTAGCATACTGGCCTGGCATGCAGCAAGACGTGGCGGAATACGTAAAAGGATGCCTGATGTGTTGCCAGTTTCAACCGGCAAACCCAAACCACCGAGCCCCACTGCAAAGGAAAGGAATGACTTTCCCCTGGTCGGACCTCCAAATAGACTGGGTAGGACCCCTACCACGGTCAACGTGATGTAACAAATACTTCCTCACCGTGGTCTGCGAATTCACGAAGTGGATAGAGTGCCTCCCAGCTCCCAATGATACAGCAGAAACAACAGCCTCCTGCCTTTAATGAACCACATCTTCTCAAGATTTGGACTGCCTTTAAGGGTCAACTCTGACCGCGGAACCCACTTCACCGCCGACATCCGCCGACATGCAGGAAGTGTGGAGGAAGTGTGGAAACTCCTCGGTGTACAGGCCAAGCTCCATATAAGCCATCACCCAATTTCCTCGGGTCAAGTTGAACGGGCCAATAAAACAGTGGTCAACATGTTGAAGAAGTATGTCTCCGCCAATCAAAAGGATTGGGATATTAAACTTCCGCTGGTACTGATGGCTGCTCGAGCCACCCCTCACCAGTCTACCGGCGTACCCCCATTCACATTGATGACAGGGAGAAACATGACGCTACCGCTACACCTGCTGTACCAACCTGGTGACCTGAACCTCGTCACCGCCTATACCACTCACCAATACCTGGAAGAGTTGCATCAGCACCTGAGAACGACTTTCGCCTTCGCTCAACAGCAACTACAACGAAGCGCGGAAGGTCGTAAAGCCTACTACAACCAAAAGGCCACTCACATGAGTTTAGTTTAATGTCGGAGACAAAGTGTGGTACTACAGCTTTGCCCAACCAAAGCAGAACACTCCCCATCACCTGCCTGTAAAGAAGTTCCTACCTCACTGGACAGGACCCCACGCGATTGTAGACAAGCTCTCACCTGTCGCCTACCGAATCAAAATCAGACAAGGGCGCAGCGAGCCAGTCCTTCGATGGGTCCAGTCCATCGAAACCAGATAAAGAGGCACCAGAGCTCCAGCCGACCGGGAAAGGGGGAAGATCAAACCCACTGACACAGACCGACAATCATATGCTCTACACCACACTAACATAATTTCTGTTGTTAAGAAAACATATAGCGACCTTGTTGAAACACAACACTTACACTCTCTCCTCAGCTGCACTTCTAGAGTCAACCTCTAGTAGAGAGGAGTTACTTCACACATGTGACACTCGTTTGCTGCCTAACCTCATTCGGTGTCCTTGTGCCGCCGTTTCTCGTTTTGTTGTTTCCTTTCACCTGTGTCTCTCTTTGTGTTTTTCCTTCTTCCTCTCTCACTATACTGTCCTCTCCCCTCTAGTCCCCTCATCAGGGAACTCCTTTTACCAATTATTTAAATCCAGGTCCCAAAATTAAGATTGACTCCCTTCAATAAGTCGTTGTAACTCGTTGTGAGAACCGTTGTCAACCAATCGAGGCAACCCGCCAAATCATGACCGACATGCTACGTGAAGTAAGTTCCTCGCTTGATAACTTAGCCATGGGTAGGATTCCCCACTACTTGATACCTCTTAGCCTTGTCCAAAACATCCAAACTTCGGCCACCGCGGGCCCTGCTAGTCCCATCCAAACCCATCTCGCCTTTTCCTTGGGTACCGCGGGCCCTGCTATTCTCTTGTGCGTAGACCCGGAAGCAGGCGACTTGGCCTTTCTCCTCAGTTTGCCCATTTCCCTTGTGCGTAGACCCGGAAGCAGGCGACTCGACTCTAATAGCATTTCTCCTCACCGGCTCAAAGACGTTGTGAATGTGGGATTTTGGCAAAGGGAACACCTATGTCAAAATCCACACTCCTGAAGTTGTGAATGTGGGATTTTGGCGTTGCGTATCACGATAGCAACGAGCAGTTGTACTTGGTCCCAAACCTGAGGATGTGTATGCGCACGAAGGACATTCACTTTCTTTGCCCGAGTAAACCTTTCGTAAGCGATAATACTGAGGGCATCTGCGGCCTAGAATCCATTAGACCCGACACTAGCTGCCCCGCCGAAGCGACACCATGTTCTGAAGTTGAGGTAACGCAAGCCGAAATCAGACCCGACACTCGGAAACCGATGGCTGGTCAACACCCCAGCACGAACAGCTACCCTCACATACGATCAACACGACACAGCCACACGCATAGCGCAAGCCGAAATATCTTGCCCAACCAAACTTTATGGATCACTGTCCCTAAGGGCTCGATCCTCCATATTGATCAACACGACACAGCCACACGCATTAGCATTGTATCACCTTACCGACGACGAGTATCAGGCTGAAATCGAAATCTCACCTTTCTTCAAACAGCACTCCTTGTATCGTCCTCGATCCAGAATTGGAAGAAAGGATCAAGGAGGAAGGAACGCAACTTATTGACTTGACTCACCCTTCTTCAAACAGCACTCCTTCGTTGATCAGAATTGGAAGAAAGGATCTTTAGGAGGAAGGAACGCAACTATCGCTCGCCTTCCGCCCGCTGGCGCGCCTATTATTCTCCTGTCTTGGTCTGCCGCTGACACAGCGCTTTGCATCTCTACGATTGTAGGGTACGTTGTGACAGTCTTGGTCTGCCGCTGACACTGGCCTTCCTCCTACACAAGCGAGTGAACACCGTTCAATTGTAGGGTACTTTCAACAAATGCACGTCAGGCGTCCCACGCATTTTCCGACGTGATAAAACCGACCAAGAACCCGAACCTGAGAACCCAACCAACCTGCTTGCCTTTCAACAAATGATCACGCCTATGCCGCCTCGTCGAACTCCTGACAAAACAGACCAAGAACCCGAACCTTAAACCAATCGGAATGACTCAATGCCAGAATCCTAAAGAATGCACCCCTACATCTTCTCAAGTTCCTAACCTGTTCTTTCCCAAATTACCCTGCACCAGGATTCAGTCAGTGATGGAATGTTGTTTGTGTCTTGTGTGTGCCTGTTCCCCTGCTTCTTGTTCCAGTGCCCGCCGACGTTCGCAATGGGAAGTTCCTCACCGAGCAAAAGTGTGTAATGCCTTTGTGGAAGGAAGGACAGACACACACTAAGTGCAACCACAAAATTCCTTAGGCTTGTGTGTGCCTGTTCCCCTGCTTCTTGTTCCAGAAACTTTCGTCTCTATTGCAAGTGGGAACCTAAAATTGTACAGATGCCTTTGTGGAAGAGCACCTCACCCAGCTGGCTGGCCGGTTTCCTGCCAACCACAAAATTCCTTAGCTTCGGGTTTCGTCTCTACCAAGTCAAGGAAAGCTGAAGAGCACCTTGAGGGAAACATCTGCTATGGCCAAACGACAAACTTTTTGGATTCCCTGATCGTTTAACGCAATAATTCAATGATTTTTATCAACGAGAAAAGACGTTTTTACGACAGACGTTCAGCTAAGAAAGACAATCTCACAAACGTGACATTCTCAACGAGAAAAGACGTGACCTGGACAGTGACTTTCCTGACCTCCCGTTTCTCTCACATTCCAAACTGAAACACCCGAACTTTATTGTCTTTGCTAAAAGGACTCAAAACTTTTATAAAGTGTTCCAAAAAGACAATTAATAATAATCATTGCTGCTATTAGAAGCAAGATATATATATTATAGAAACACCCGAACTACAGACAATAAATTATATTGCTGGTTGTAAAAAGACAATTTTATAATAAATTAAGCTTTCTGTGTTATTGTAACCAATATATCTTCTCATCTGTGACATAACATTTTCCTGTGTTTAATTCATATGCTTGGTGGTATTATTCAGAATAGTGTTGTAACGGTATGATATTTTCACAGTATGATAATCGCTCAGAAAATATCACGGTTTCACAGTATCACGGTTTAAACAATCAAAACAGTTTTTTTTTTGGTTGAACAAATGTTTGGAAGCATGTGTTTATTCAAATTTCATTAATCAAAAACAATCAAGTAAATTTCATCATTGATTATATATTAGTTTAACAACTTAATTCATCATTAATAATTCATAACAATTCATAAATTCTGGTTTGACTTAATTTTTCTGGATTTTACTTTTATGTAAATACAAATATAATATCAAAAATGGTGGTAATGAAATTAATGCTGAAGCTTACAATTTAATTAATGTTTTAAAATGTAATCAAATATAATATCAAAAATGAAAATAACTTATCCTTTTATGTTTTAGTAAAGGACTGCACAACAGAGATTTACTAAATAAAAATAAGAAAATAACTTATCCTTTTATGAGAAAATTATATTCCTTAAATATTTCTATAAATTATTATTATTATTATTTTAGAAGTAAGGCTACATTATAGTACAGTAGTAATTTCTGTCAATTACTTCGAGTTAAAAAAGCGGACTTTTATTTTGACGGGTAGTAGTGAAGAGCTTTGAGTGTCAGTGTATTTGACTGTGGTTTTCTCAAATAAAATGATGAAAGGATTATTAATTGTTCTCTCAGTGTCAGTGAGCAGTGGCGGAGCCAGGATGTTTTCATAGGGGTGGCCAGAAATATTCATTATTCAATATAAAAATGTGATTGACTATATTGTATTGGACTGTTTGAGTGCCTAAAACACAACTGAATGCAATTAATTTCTACTAAATTGTAATTGAGATATTTGTGAATTAGATCAAGTAATGCTGAGTGAACATGACAACTTGTGTATTATTCCTCACCTCCAGGTATTTTAATAAAAGGGATCACTATAGCTCTATTGCTCAGTCAGCTTGATTCTGGTTCTCAAAACCCCTAAAAGCTTGTTCTCCATCATTGCATACTCATTGATGAGACATGCAGATAGTGATAAGAATTGGTTAATGAAAAAAAGAAAGAAAAAAAAGGCCGGAAGTCAACAGCACATAAATGCAAGCAAAATGAGTTATTTTATGCATTTAAATGATTTCATTTTAGTTTGTACTTTACAAATGAAAATATAAAAACAGCACATGTTTTCTAGTATAAGTGCACTGTGTTCATATTTACTTGTGCATAAAAAAAATAAAATAAAAAAAATATATCAGGTTGCGCCTTATATTGTGATCTCGAATTGCACAATATTTTATTAGGCTACGTGCATTTGAGAGACGTTATTTAATGTGATGCTATACATACATGAATGCACTAATTGCCTTTTTGATAGTTTCATGATTTAACTGATGACAGAACTTTGTATGCTCATAGTTTCTTGCGCGCATTATTTATGATGAGGATAAAGAGCGTGCGCCTTATATTCGCGTAAAGTTGAAGAGTGAGCGCCGTGAGCACAGTGATGCTGACAGGACAGGAAAGTTTGTTTTGCTGATATATAGCCTAACAGCATCTCATCAGACCGCAGTTCACTGTTGTTCTACTGAAGCTCGTTTGACCTGCGCCTGGCGCTGAGGCGAAGCTGAAGAGCGCGTCTGAAAAGTCTCCCGTTTTATGTGGTCATAAAGATATACGGCGGTTCCGCGTCTTAATAAATGTATTTCTTGCCAAGAAAAAAAGGGACAAAACCGGCAGTTTTGAGTGGGGTGGCCAAGCTTAGGTCAGTGGTGGGCTCCGCCCCTGTCAGTGAGGCTCTCAGTGTTTGTCCTCAGATAGTGAGACAGCAGGTGCTGTTAACACTATGAGTGGCGCCAGCACGCATACTTGAGTATGTAGTACACTACACAACGCCGCTCATTCACAGAGAGACACGCAAAACACAGATTATATTTTTAGATATCAGTGTTTTTGCTCTTTAATAATCACAGACACTAGACCATGTCGTGATTTGACCGCTCTGTTTTTGATTTATTCATCAATACATAAAATCGCGCGTTTTATGTGACATCTGCATTGTAAATTTATTGTTATAACTGGATTCTGGGATTCACTCCGCATCACGGAAATCATAAGGCTTTAACTTTAAGTTATAAATGGGACATAACTGTATCTGCACGGAGGGATGGTGTTCTAAAATATAGGTAATGTTTGATGTGTTTCCTCTTTTTGCAGCTGCTTTTCGACCACAGTTTTTTCAAACTGTCTATCCTCGAGGACAAATAAGCGTTCGTCTTTTCTATATTCAAAGTAACCTTATTCCCATACTGCCAATTTTAACTTATATTTCGATGTGGGATAGAGAATAGAGATAACTCATAACGATGTCTGTCTATGATGTTGTCTCCGCTGTATGTGTGGGTGGAGCAAGAGAACAGTTAAGTGGAAAGTTGTTGCCTAGGCACAGGTGGGATTCTGCGTCTTTTATTTTCTCCCAATACCGTGGATAAGCAAATGTACACGGTATGATAATCGTACGTGTTTATATCGTGGTATACCGTCATACCGGTATATCGTTACAACCCTAATTCAGAATTTAAGATAGTTTAATCTTTGCCTTAACCACGGAGTAGATAAAGTTATTATATGTATATGCCAAATACGTGGTGTTT
Organism: Schizothorax lantsangensis; assembly: GCA_027422415.1. NCBI lineage: Eukaryota > Metazoa > Chordata > Actinopteri > Cypriniformes > Cyprinidae > Schizothorax > Schizothorax lantsangensis. The sequence continues at coordinate 26,321,710 of CM049857.1, read as the reverse complement.
GAGTTTGAATGAAAGCTGATTTCGTTGGCAACAAGTTGGTGTAAATGAAAGTTAACTCTTATTATAATAATGTGTGATTACAACGCATACAGAATGTGTTAAGATATTTTCCTCATGAGATTAAAGCAACTAGGCGAGAGGATTTACTGCATGGAAAATGAGCCGTGTAGGCGGAGCTCCATCTACAAGGACAATCTAATTGGTGGAAGCCTCTGGGGGTTGGACGGAAGGCCTCCAGTTAAAACCCTATGACACAGACTTGTCGTTGCTGCTTGCGTGCGCAAAACTTGCAAAGACTTTGGCTTCGGCTCACTAGCCGCGCTGAATAAGCGCCCACGACCTTAACATCTGGGTCGATCATCTAACAACACTACAAATACTTAGTCACATCTCTGAAGAAACCCTTGAAAGTCTGAAGCTACGCAAAAGGAACTCAAGAGCGTCATCACAGCCCAGAGCCAACAACAGAAGGACATCCCCAGAGTGACGTCACACAACGACGCGCAGAATTCCCTCAAGCCACACAGCATCATTTCAACTTAAAAGGAAGTATCAAACAAAATCTCTATAAAGTGGCTGAACTGGTCGTATCTATCTCTAAAGCAAGGATAATAGAGTTCTCCTCTTGATGATCGACACGGGTAAAATTGTGTGGAAATAGCAAAACAGTGCTATATTTTGATCATTCTCAATTGCAACAATTCATTGCCTGTGTGTATGTATTTTGTTTTGTGTAATTTAGCTTAGTTCATGTATTGTAGTAAGATAGCAAATAAACTCTTGTTTGATTTATAGAGAAGTGTTCGGTGTTCTGTTGTGAAATATTCAAATCAAACTTTGCCCAGATTACGTTACCTATGCTCATAACTGTCATAAGGTTATTTAAATAATTCTGTATTATTATATCGTGGCCACAAGAATAAACAGAATTTCTCAGATATACTGAAATCTAACAACTGGCTGGATGATTGTTAAATAAGGTATAAGTTGGACGTTTTGATTAATACCAATTGATCATATCGATATCAAATCGTAAGATTCCCTAAAGCTAAAATAAAGCTTAAACCAAAGAGCTAAATTAAACAATGTAAAAGGGGTAAAATCCTTTACATCAGATAACCACTTCAATGCTGTAGATTCATTCTTTGTGAAGTTATGATGTTTCGGTTTACTCTGATTAGCAAACAGACAGTCACCATCATATGTGACTTTGTTGATATACGTATTGAGTGTTGAATTAGAACTCCTGGGAAAAAAAGTGGACTTTGTTCTAAAAGGAGTCACTTCTGTCAGATCTGTAGAATTGCTCTTTTCAATGTTGTCCATAGCATGATGATTGTTATAATACCATGTTTTGAGGTGTAAATTCCTGTAAAAACGAAACAAATCCACTTTAGTTTGGAATTCGTTGGCAGAGTAGGTAGGGGCAAACGTAAGGCCCTTCGAAAGGACAGAAATACAATCAGGTGAAAGAGCAATATTAGATATGTTAATCACGGTCTCAGTCTCCCTTGATTCCTGGTTCGAACGCCTTCCTGGGCTGTTCGATGATCTTTGCCTACATCCCCTCCTTGTCCTCCGTGGCCTCTGTGGCTTCTTCTGTTTACTTGAGAGTCCACCTTGTATCTGGAATCTAAAAAATCTTGTGTCCCAGATGGTGTCAAAGTAGAGAGTGAACCTTCATCAGCTTCACTGCTGTGTAAATTGAAAGAAACTGACCTCACTCTTCGAGTCTGGTACAGTGGACTTCGTCTCTCATTCCAATTGTAAACTTTACCTTCTTGATAATCTCTCTGGTCTCGTTTAAACTAATTCAGACTCAACAACAGCACTACGACAGACAGACAACTCAAGTTTAGATTCCTTGATGGAATCAGGCAGGACAGACAGTTCAGAATCAGCCACCTTGGCTAGTTCAGAACACAGTGATGGTTCAGAGATGGCCTCCTCGGCCGGTTCGGAGCAGGGCAAAGGTTCAAGAGCGGCCTCTGTGGCCGGGACAGAACAACCAGGAAGTACGGCTTCCATAGCCGTGATGAAACAGGACGGGAACTCACAGATTGTCTCCTTAGCCGTGACAGGGCAGGACGAGAATTCACAAATGGTTACCACTGACACCTCTGAAGGTTCTGCAGCAGACACCGCCACCTCTGGAGCTTCTACAGTGGTAACAGTTTCTTTGACCGTGACATGACAGGCTGCGAGTGCATTACTGACGGCCTCTTTAGCCGTGACAGGACAGGGCGAGAGTTCACAGACGGCCTCTTTGGCCGTGACAGGACAGGGGGAGAGTTTACAGTTGGATACCACTGACACCTCTGGAGGTTCTGCAGCAGACACCGCCACCTCTGGAGGTTCTACAGTGGTAACAGTTTCTTTGACCGTGACATGACAGGCTGAGAGTACATTGCTGGGCGCCACCACCATACAAGGGGCTGAAGCGTGCACCGCCGCTTCGGGAGGTTCTGCAGCATGTGCCGCCACCTCTGGAGAAGCTGCAGCGGGTGCCATCACCTGGGGCAGTTCTGAGGTGGTGTACGCAGCCCAAACGCAACATAAAGCGATCCCCATCATGGGAAGCGCTTCGGACAGGGGAATTAGTGCAGGAACAGGAGGGTTAAATTGAGTAGGTTTGGGGATACCAGCTGCGCGTGCAGACACCAGCGGTGCATCCATTACACTGGAAACCAGACTGGGAAATTGAAGCACTGACCTTGAATATCTGGGTGTGGCAGACAGGATGTAAGAAGACTCTGGCCGATCAGCGGTGATGTGACGTGGTTCTGGATGGTCAGCGGTGACGTGAAGAGACTCTGGAAGATCCGCTGAGATGTGAAGAAACTCTGGAAGGTCAGCGGAGACGTGAAGAGACTTGTGACGATCAGTTGAGACATGACTTGACTTGTGAAGGTTAACCGTGACTGGGCTTGACTCTGGATGATTAACAGTGACGTGGCGTGACTCTGGATGACCAGCTGAGATGTGGCGTGACTCTGGATGACCAGCTGTGACGCGGCGTGACTCTGGATGACCAGCTGTGACATGAAGAGACTCTGGATGATCTGAGACGAGAAGAGACTTTGGAAGATCAGCGGAGACGTGAAGGGACTCTGGAATATCCACTGAGACGTGACTTGACTCGTGACCATCAGCTGAGATGTGACGAGACCCTGGCAGATCAGCTGTGACTTGGCTTGACTCGTGACAATCAACTGTGACTTGGCTTGACTCACGAAGATCAACTGTGACTTGGCTTAATTCAGAATTGGCAGCTGTGATAGAACGGGATGTTGTTGTGTCCGCCATTTTGCGATCAAGCTCCGCTGTCGCCGCCATTTTGAGAGTGTGCTCTGGTGCGACCGCCATGACATGAGTGAGTGTGGTGTCGCGTTCCTCTGTGACACCCACAGTGAATGCTGAACCAACAGTCAACAAGGCATAGTCCATAAACTGACTGAGAGATGAACGGGGACCCTCACGGATTAAAAGTGATTTTAGCGTCTGATTAATGCCCTCACAAAAGAAGTCTATGAGCACACAGCCACAGAAAAATAGGCGAGATCTAAATACTCTTGTATATAATCCTCGATCGCAAGCCCCGCTCGTTAACAAGACAGAGAGATTCCAGGTGCTAATCAGAGTAAACCGAACGGCACAAAGGGTCAGGAAACACAGGCAGGAATAACCTAGAAAACACAAAGAAGGCAAAACTGAATCAAAAGGCTACAGGGTAGCGTTGAACAATACTCGTGGAGAAAGTCCAAGGCTATAAAGAGTGTGTGATTGGGTGATAGTGATTGTGTGATAGTTCTGCTGTGATGATTAGTGTAATCATGTGTGTGTGTCGTCAAGGATGATGGGAAGTGCATCATTGTGAGTGTGAACTGGGAGAGGCGACCTCTGGTGGCTATCGGGCGGAAAGGAGGCGTTGTAATCAGGTAAACCGAAACATCATAACCTCACAAAGTTTGCATTGGGGAGATAGGAAATCATTGTGATGGCGGATAAAGGAGGCGCTTGGTTGTTTGGGGGAGATAGCAATATATTCAGGAAGGACAACTTGCCAATCCTGAGTACTATTTAGCTCTAACTGCTTATCGTCTGGAATCCATGACGATTCAACTGACAAATCTTCTTTCTACAGCGAAGAACAATAATTGGATATCTCAAAAGGAATATGACTTCTTACTTTGTAAAGATCCTCGTGTTCCATCATTTTACAACCCCAAATCAGAAAAAGTTGGGACAGTATGGAAAACGCAAATAAAAAAAGAAAGTAGTGATTTCTAAATTTACTTTGACTTGTATTTCATTGCAGACAATATGAACACAAAATATTTCATGTTTTGTCTGGTCAACTTCATGTAATTTGTAAATATACATCATTTCCTGTCATTCAGACCTGCAACACATTCCAAAAAAAGTTGGAAAAAGTTTATTTTCCAGAACTGAAACTCACCTGGAGACTCCAGAAGACAAGGTGTCATGTTCTCAGAGACTCTAAAAAAATAGCTTAAAATATGACCCCCACTTAATAAAAATCACAAGCTGATGTTGTGAAATATATGAAGACATTTTTCTTTTTTTTTTCTTTTACCATCATCCTTTCCTCGGGTCACTTTGACCCAGATTTTTTTTATTTATTTTTTTATCAAATGTTCATCTGAGTGGTACAAGACTTTGTGACTATTGTTCCATTTGAATTTGGAATACACACACACACACAAAAAGAAAGAGTTTGAGTATTTATGTGGCTGTGATTAAAAATATTTACAAATCCTTCCCTCGTGGGCCATTTTGACCCAATTATAGTAATGAATGGAATGTCAAAAAAAAAAAAAAAAGGTTTTAATAGGTTTTAAAATCTGACACAATCCAGACAAAAAAAATCCAAATGAAGAGCTGACACTACAGAGTATTCTCAAGGCAAAAAACACTCACATATCACCCCCCCCGTCGTCGTCGTCCCCCAGTCTCAGTCTCTCACTGTCCGGTCTACCGTTCATTACCTAGAACTGTGCCTGACTCCCGTGCGTTACTTACCTGTATGTACTTACTTTTAGATCTCCAAACAATTCTCCAATGATTCTCCCACATTGTTCCCTCATGCTCCTGGACACCCTCTCACCAGCAAACCTGCAAAGATACCAACAGTCAGCACTCAGCTAAGCACTCAAGAACTGGTTACAGTATTCTATACGCACCTGCCATTGCTCTTCTCGATCTCCCCATCTCCAGTCTATTAATAAACCTGCCTGTTGACTACTTACCTGTTGTTTCTGGCTCGATTTGTGACAGAAAACCGGACCGGAGACATTCACCTCTATGGATCCCCGCCCTCCAACTCCCACAGAAGTTCTCAAGGAACTGGTCAACACTCTCCGGGCTTCACTCATGCCAGTCACGACCCCTCAATCTGCCTCTGTATGTCCCATGGCCATGCCGGCTTCCTACGTGGGTGACGCAGCTGAGTGTGGCGGCCTTCTTCCTACAAGTAGCACTCTACTTCGAAATGCAGCCAGCGAAGTTTCTCACCGAACGCACAAAGGTAGCGTTTTTGATTTCTCTTCTCTCTGGTCGAGCGTTATTGTGGGTGAAAGCTATATGGAATGCCAACACTGCCATAATCAATTCATACGAGGCTTTCACTAACCATTTGAAAGAAGTCTTTGGCTCCGCTACAAGAACACTCTACGTTTCTGACCAACTGCTTCGATTGCGCCAGGGCGCTATGTCCAGCAACAACTATACCTTGTAGTTTCGGATGCTGGTGGCGACCAGCGGGTGGAATGAGGCAGCGCTCCTCAGCGCCTACCGGCAAGGCTTAGATCCCCGCATTCGTACTCAGATGGCGATCTATGACAACACAGTTGGTCTGGAGAGCTTTATGCAGAAGGCCAATCGCCTAGCCCAACGCTTGTCAGCCTGCCACACTACAGAAGCCGCCCACCTGTATGTCGCACCCGTCACCAGCCCTTCAGTACCAGAGCCCATGGAACTGGACTCCACTCGACTCTCCCATGCTCCATTGCCCCACCGTGCAGTTTCTCGGGTACATCATTGGCCAGGATGGTATCCAAATGGACCAGGGGAAGGTAACTGTCATCAGGGAGTGGCCTCGTCCCCAGACTGTGAAGGAGTTGCAGAGATTTCTTCTAACTTCTATCGTCGATTCATCAAGGATTTCAGCCTGCACACTGCCCCTCTGACGTCATTGCTCTGAGGAAAGCCCAAGTCCCTGTCCTGGAACACCAGCGCCCACGAAGCATTCACAAATCTGAAGACTGCCTTTTGCACGGCCCCCATCCTTCGCCATCCAGATCCTCATGTGCCGTTTGTGGTAGAAGTGGATGCCTCTACCACCGGAGTGTGGGCCGTGCTTTCCCAGCAGTTCAGTGAGCCTCCACGCCTCGCGCATACTACTCCAGTCCTAATCGTGAGCCCCATTCAGTGGAACATCGACAAGGACATCCAAGCCACCACTCTGATTGAACCTGCTCCGTTGGGAGGCCCAGAAGGGAAAACGTATGTTCCCATCTCTCAACGGCAGTCCCTTCTGGGCTCAGTTCACCAAGGACCGGGCTCTGGACATCCTGGCAGCCAACGGACCCTCTCGCTCCTCCTAGCCCATTACTGGTGTCCCTTGATGTCATCAGGTACGTCCGTATTTGCTCAGTCTGTGCCCAGTCTAAGACTTCTCATCATCTCCCCGTAGGCAAGCTCATGCCCCTACCCATTCCTCACCATCTGTGGTCACATATTAGGATCGACTTTGTAACTGACCTACCCAATTCTGAAGGTAACACTTGTGTGTTTGTAGCAGTAGATCGCTTCTCAAAAGCCTGCAAATTCATTCCACTCTCGGGATTGCCAACTGCTGAAATTCTGTTCACTCATGTCTTTCGGAACTACGGAATCCCCGAGGATATAGTCTCAGACCGAGGCCCGCAATTAATTTCCAGAGTGTGGAAAGCCTTTTTCAGACTTCTAGGGGTCAAGGTGAGCTTGTCCTCCGGCTACCATCCCCAGACGAACGGCTAGACTGAGCGCAAGATCCAAGAACTCGGACGCAACCTCCGGGCATACTGCCAGAAGGACCAACACAGCTGGAGCAGCTTCCTCCCATGGGCCGAGTATGCACAAAATTCCCTCCGGCCTCACACCACCGGCCTCACACCCTTTCAGTGCATGCTCAGCTACCAGCCCCAGCTCTTCCCTTGGTCGGGAGAGCCTTCGGAGGTTCCAGCTGTGGATTATTGGTTCCGAGCGAGCGAGAGAGTGTGGGACTCACGTCCAGCTTCAACGTGCAGTGCGGAGGCAGAAGAGATTCGCAGATACCCAGCATTCCTCCGCTCCAACCTACCATCCTGGACAAAGGGTATGGCTGTCCACCCGGGATCTGCGCCTCCGCCTGCCCTGTAAGAAGCTGAGTCCCCACTACATTGGTCCATTTAGGATACAGAGAAAGATAAATTAAGTCACTTACCAACTCCACCTACCTCCCAGTTACAGAATTCATACCACCTTTCACGTGTCCCTCCTTAAACCCTTCTCTCCTTCCACACCAGGACCCATGGAACCGGACGAGCCTCCACCTCCAGAGATCTTAGACCAACCATCGGTCTACCAGGTCAGAGACATCTTGGACTCACGGCGGTGGGGTGGCCGGCTTGAGGGCCTGGTCGACTGGGAAGGATATGGACCAGAGGATCATTCCTGGGTGGTCCGGGACGATATCTTAGATCCCATGCTACTTGATGACTTCCACCGTACTCATCCGAATCGTCCCGCATCCAGAGGCCGTGGCCACCCCCGTCGCCAGGAGCCGCCCCTGCAGGAGGGGGTAATGTCAGAGAAGTCACAGTAAAATCACAGTAAAATCCTGAGTGTTAAATTAACACTGCTCGGATCATATATGGTCCCACTCTAAAAGAGTGTTAAAGTAACACTGAAGCAGTGTTAAAGTTAATGGGATAATTATGTGATTAATTAAGTGCTGATTGAGCACAAGTGATGAACACCTGCTGTTAACAAGCAGAATCACTGAAGAAAAGAGAAACACAAGAACTACAACTGACTTCAACCACAGCCTTAGATGAAATCAACTGAAATAAAAGACATTAAATCTCTCAAGATTTCAGTAGAAGATAATTAAACAACTCCACAAACATCAACAGCTTCATGCATTACTAACAAGTTAGCCTTTATTTCTGGATTATCTAAAACAGAAGTTCTTTACTGAGAATTAAGGTTTAGATGTGTTTTTTATTGTTGTGTTTGTTTTTCTTTTTTCAACTTACCGTTTTGGTGAATAGTGTTTGCTTTAGTTGCCTCTTGACCCTTGACTTTTTAAATACAAGTTTCTCTTTGGCTGTTACAATTGTGTTTATAAAGCACATATGTGATGGCAAGGAACTTACGATGAAATTATTTCGTGTGTCTGAGTCTCTGATTGCATTTTATCTAAATCTGTAGTGTTTTTATGATTTCTGTATTATTGCAGTTCTATTATATGAGATGACAACGTGAGAAAACTTTATAAACCACTTTTATAAGTATGGCTCATAAAGAAGTTTCAATTCTGGCAATCACAGACATGAAGAATTAGCATGTGAATCTCAGCAATGGTGAAAGTAAGAATAAAAAATACTAAGACAATGCAGCTGCATAATTTATTCATGTCGCAATGCATGCTGGGAGCCATGGATGAGTTATGATTGGTGCACCCAGAATGCAATGCAACATGAATCTGTCTGATGATTGTCACCATTGTTGAGATTCATATGCTGATTCTTGATGTCTGCGTGTCTAAACAGTATAGACGTTCTAAGCTGGTGTGCAAAGTGTTTTTAAAGTTATTCATTTTCCATTAAAATTCAGTTGTGATTAATAACATAAACTAAACAGATATAACACCACTGATGACATCAGTGAATCAGGCTACAACATGACTACATCATTATCAAATAATAGCCTGTAATCTGATTACATTTTCTCTTGGCTTTTCTTGCCATAATAAATGTGTTTTATAAACACAATTACAGCAACCAGAGAAATACTAATGTTAAAAACTTGAGGGTCAAGAGCCCATCTAAAGCAAACGCTTATCTCCACAACGGTGAATTCAAATTTTATTATTTTCAATAAACATTAACATCTAAACCTCTGTTAATTCTTAATAAGAAATTTTTAGATGCATGACAAAAAAAGTCAAACTGGTTAGTAGTGAGTGAAGTTGGTGATGCTGTTTTGTGGAGATGATTAATCATCTTCTGCTGAGATCTTGAGAGATTTAATGTCTTATATTTCAGTTGATTTCATCTAAGGATGTGGTTGAAGTCAGTTGTAGTTCTTGTGTTTCTCTTTTCTTCAGTGATTCTGCTTGTTAACAGCAGGTGTTCATCACTTGTGCTCAATCAGCACTTAATTAATCACATAATTATCCCATTAACTTTAACACTGCTTCTGTGTTACTTTAACACTCTTTTAGAGTGGGACCATATATGATCCGAGCAGTGTTAATTTAACACTCAGGATTTTACTGTGAGGAGCAGACACTGAACATGGATGAAGCTTTCTAGAGCGCATGTGTCGACTGCCCGTGTTTGCGCAAAACTTCAAAAAGCCTACGTGTTTGACTGTACACATACGCTAGCGTATGCGCACAAAAATGAAGTATGCTTAGGCCTTGAGAGTCAATATAATCAGAAGGCAACCTCTGGTGGCGAGCAGACAGAAGACCACAGACTGGATTCGTGACAATAATAATGTATAACGAAAGTAAAGGAACAAAAATGTCCACTGGGCCAAATATTGCATTGTATTGTATTGTACTGTATAACATATTCACAATTATTTGAACCTACATACCATTAAGCTTCTTCAGATGCACAGTCTTTGATGTCAACAAACTTTCTTCTAAAAAGCTAATGGTTAATGGTCATTTAGTTTAAGTTCCACCAGCTGTACCATTTATATTTACAATGAATTGTATGTATGTTATCAGTATATGCACATTATGCCCATTTTGCTTACCCAGACAACCTACATTTCTTAAAATGTGACAACAGAGTTAATGTGTAGAGAACACTGTGTAGTATCCCACAATGCAACATACTTGACTTTGCATTTCCAGTACAGAAAATACCACCTCTTGCAACAGTTGTGTACGGGTCCCTTGGTTGTCCTAAGTGTGAAAAGCTGGATCTCATCATCATATAGCCAGTGTTCAGAAGATGATGGAAAACCAAAGAATGTGCAAGACCTCAATGATTTTTCTTAAAAAGGGGCTCATGCACAACTATCACAAACAAGCAAGTTATTGATCATACTATTGAAGCTACACCATAATAAGAATCAAAGGGATCTAAACTTGTGAGCAGGATCATTTGTACCATTTCAGTTATGAGTTCTGTTATGGAAAAAATATTATTATTATTATTATTATTAACATCTTTACAGATGTTCATTATGTGGTCCTGCATGAATAATACTCCTGCATGCATGGATCCATCAAAAAAGATGATTAATCATCTCCACAAACAGCATCACCAACTTCACTCACTACTAACCAGTTTGACTTTTTTTGTCATGCATCTAAAAATTTCTTATTAAGAATTAACAGAGGTTTAGATGTTAATGTTTATTGAAAATAATAAAATTTGAATTCACCGTTGTGGAGATAAGCGTTTGCTTTAGTTGGGCTCTTGACCCTCAACTTTTTAACATTAGTTTTTCTCTCTTTGCTCTAATTTTGTTTATGAATTACATTTGTTATGGCAAGACAAGCCAAGACAAAATGCAATCAGATTATGGCTGTTATTTGATAATGATGTAGTTGTCATGCAGTAGCCTGATTCACTGATGTCATCAGTGGTGTTGTATATATTTAGTTTATGCTATTGATCACAACTTCATTTTAATGAAATGTGAATAACTTTAATAACACTTTACACACCAGTTTAGAACGTGTGTACTGTTTAGACACGCAGACATCAAGAATCAGCATATGAATCTCAACAATGGTGACGATCATCAGACAGATTCATGTTGCATTGCATTCTGGGTGCACCAATCATAACTCATCCATGGCTCCCAGCATGCATTGCGACATGAATAAATTATGCAGCTGCATTGTCTTATTATTTTTTAATAAGTGTTAATTTAACACTCAGGATTTTACTGTGTACCATTCCCATTTCAGTGTCACCTGCTTGGCCTACTCTTTCTAGTGATGCAATATTCTTTATCTAATGCCACAGTGATCAGCCACATTGGGACTAGTCTTGGCCGTTTGACCAAGGGACTTAATTAAAGTGTTTTTTTGTTTGTTTGTTTTTTGTCTAATTAACCTGAAGGTCCATTTACCTTGGACCACTGGGAGACATGGTAACAGTATCTTTTCCTGAGATGGTCAAGGGACCATATTAGAAGTAAAAACAACTTAATGGCATGTTAATAACATGTTTATCTTTGTTGCATCATTTGGTGCTGTATTTAAAAAAAAAAAAAAAAAAAAATTCACATTACCTTTGAGTGATATTTGACCTGCAATGACCTTACATTTAGACAGTGATAAATTCACAAACATTATATAAAAACTTATATATTATAGTAATTAAAATAATTGTTATAATGCAGTTGTATTTTACAAATAATTGATATATTTGGAAATAAATGATTGGGTAATGCTTTAGTTTAGGGACCAATTCTCATTATTAACTACACTGTGAAAAAAAATAATAATAAAAAACAGGAACTTACAGGATTGCAACAAAGAACAACTCCGCACATTACCGAGAGCATAGGTCTGACTGAGCAACAAAAAACAGTGATAGGTCATGACCGATCCACTCCAACGCAAGACATGTCCCCCGAAAGGCTCACACAGCCAAAAAAATATATATTTTTATTAATTAAACCTACTCTCCATTAGTCCCCTCCAAAAAAGAAAAATGGAGTGTCACTCTTACCAGCAAAGAGATCATTGTACCGGATAAATAAGGACAATATCCCAGTAGGAGAGAGGAGAAAAGAAAACGCAAAAATAGGTTCAAGCAAGCGTCCATGCTCATCCTGCCATCATCCTCTCCTGGGCAGCTAGGACCAAGTCCATCCCGGCAAACAGCGGCCGCTGCTCCCCCATTGTCCCCCCGCAGAGCTGCGGCATATGACTTCTGCTGAGACATGGAGCTGATAAAATCCTCCGCTTTCTGAGGGGAATCGTAGCTTCTCTGTTCCCCTTTGTGCTGTAGCTTAATTACCGCCGGATAGATGAGGAAGGGCTGGAGACCAAGCGCTGTCATCTTCTTCAAAACCGGACCAAATGCCTTTCTCCTGATCGCTGCAGCCGGACTAAAGTCAGGAAAAAATAGCAGTGTGACATTGTTCTGTGCGCACTTCACTGGATAAGCCTGCCGAGCACCCTTCAGGATATCTGATCTGTCATGCCATCTCAGTACACGGAAGATGAGAGTGCGCGGCCGATCGGAGCCCCTCCCTCCGTCATACACGTGATGCGCCCGATCAATCTCAATGTCACGGCCCCTCAAGGAAGGAATCCACTTGGAAAGATTAGCTCTGAGGAAACCAGCTGCATCGTTACCCTCCATCCCCTCTGGGAGCCCCACCAGCCTCACATTGTTCCTCCTACACCTGTCCTCCATATCTGTCATCTTCTCGGTGAGTCGCTCCAGCTGATCCTTTAAGTCTGTGACTGTTCTCTTATCTTCACGCGCCGCTGCCTGAACAGAATCAACGCGGTCACGTGTCTGCTTCGTCTCGGTAGCTATGGCCTCAAACTCCTCTCTTAGCTCTTTAACAGACTTATTGGTCGCTTGTATGTCCTCACGCAGTTCGCGCAATGCTGGAATCAGCACAGAGTCCATCGCATCTCTCACTGCCGAATTCACAACCGAATTCAAAGTGCTTTGGTGTTCTTTAAATGCTAGTTCAATGCGGTTAGCAATAGCGTTGTCGAGGTCTTCACTGGAGATGGCTGAATCTCTGAATTTTTTCTTCATTGGCGATTGCTCAATCTCTCTTTTCCGATCCCCTTTGTCTGCCTTAGCACTCATGATGGGTCCAATGCAGAGTGGTTCAAATTTTACTGACAGGATTGTAAAATATGTGGCAAAGTGAGCGGAGCGAAAGACTAAGCCTGCATCACCGTCGAGGGGGTCACGTGATCCTCCATGATATCCCTCCTTGACAGCTCACCATTAGTGATTACGATCAGGAGAGATCTATCTCAGGAGAAGGGGACAATAATTCATCCCCCACCTAAGCTTTGGAACCATAATGTTTGGTCCCTGATCGGGACCAAGTAAAATATGCTGGTCTTTCAGCTGGTGAAGTAAAAACTCTTCTGCAAGAAAGTAGGTACATGTCTTGCTACTCTCAGGCTGATGATACACGTGGGTGATAAAGGTGAGATACAGGGCCCACAACTGATCTGAAGTATCCAGATAGAAATTTGTTACCCATTCTCAATGGGAAAGTGGCTAAGCAACATTGCTCAAAGAAAATTGCCCAGCAAAATTGTTCAAACATTTGCCCCGTGCATCATCAGCCTCTGTAGGAAAACACCCTCTAGTTGTTCACTTCATTATTGGAGCTAAGTGGTTGAGGCCACCTGTCAAAGTGATAGTCCGTTCATGGTTGCCACCAGGCAAACAATATCACATTGGGTGAGGGATGCTATTGCCCTAGCCCATGATAGGTAATGTCACCCTACTTAACTGTAACCCTGTTCCCTGAAAAAGCATGAACAAGTTGCAACAAGCTGCGCCTTATTGCCACACTGAAGGCATGTCTAGACATCTCTTCAGACATAGTTATGACTGTATATCCCCTGCAAACATGTCCTTGCGGGGCCCATGCTGGAGTTTTGTGGGCACAGTGGGCTAGGGCCAGCCCACACCAAACCTAAACAGGCCCAGTGCGGGCTTGCTCAGGCGAGGCCCACAGCTTTGGGCTCACCGCGGGCTCTCTGTGAGCAGCCCACGCTAGCGGACTGTCCACATTAATCCAATGTTGGCCCAGTGTGGGCCAGCCCATTCGGCCCATATCAACCTTTTTATCCTTTGGACCCATGCAGGTTTTACGTAGGCAGCCCTGTAATGCAAATAGGAGAATACAAACAACATTGACTGGCCATTCATTAGCCACTCAATTGAACTGGAATAGCTCAAATCAAAAGAGACCTTTTCAGAACCTGTTGTATCATATTGGCCAGGGATCCTCAAATCTGGCTCATGAGATCCACTTTCCAGCAGAGTTTAGATCTAACCTTAATCAAACACACATGAGCATGATAATCAATGTCTTCAGGATCATTAGAAAATCACAGTTAGGTGAGTTTGAGCAAAGTTGGAGCTAAACTTTGTAACAGACATGAGCCTGTTAATAAGAATGTTGTTTTCTTCCTTACCACTAGGGGTGCTAGGGTGTTTTAGATTTCCTTAAGTAAAGCCATGTGGGTAGAGGTTAACAAACAACAGTGGTAAGTGCTAAGTTAAGTTGGTATGATTCATCAATCACGGTGAGTAATGGCTTCTTCTCCTGCTATTGTTATTTGCACAGTTTGCCACATGTACAGTTTATCTATCTTTGTCGGCGATGAGGGATTCACGTGATAAATGCAGGGAAATAGTTAGGCTGACAGAGTAGGTTTTAGAACTAGAGACACACATCCAAACTTTAGTTGAGGACAGTAAGAATGTGAGGGCTGTAGATACTGCTTTGGATGTGACTAGCTCAGGGACTCCTGTACATTGTTCGGTTCCGGCACTAAATCCCATGCAGCAGGGCAACTGGGTGACAGTGAGGCAGCATAGTCGCGGGTCAAAACACTGCTCTTCCGTTCCGATCAGAACATCAAACAGGTTCTCCCCACTCAGTGACGCACCCACTGAGAAACCTGGTGAAAGTGCTCTAGTTATTGGCGATTCTATTGTACGGAATGTGAAAATAGAGACACCAGCCACCATAGTCCATTGTTTACTGAGAGCCAGAGTGCCAGACATCTTGGCAAATTTAAAAGTGCTGGCTAATGCTAAACGTAAATTCAGTAAGATTGTTATCCACACCGGCGCTAATGATGTTCGACTTCGCCAGTCAGAGATCACTAAAAATAATGTTAAAGAGGTGTGTGAACTTGCAAGTACGATGTCAGACACTGTAATATGCTCTGGCCCCCTCCCTGCTTACCGGGGTGATGAGATTCATAGCAGACTGTCATCACTAAATGGCTGGATGTCTAAGTGGTGCCCGCAAAACAACATAGGTTTTATAGACAATTGGACAAGTTTTGGGGCAGACCTGACCTGTTGAAAAGAGATGGTGTTTATCCCTCCTGGGGTGGTGCCGCTCTTCTCTCTAGAAATATGGCACATAGTCTTAGAGTTCATACTTGACTAACTGGAGCCCAGGTCAGGAAGCAGACAGACTGGCTAAACCGACCGTCTGCTAGCCGCCTCACGTCACAGAAGTCAGTTAATTCTCAGCACATAGAGACTCCTTCACCTAGATATCACACTATAGAGACTGTGTCTGTTCCCTGAACTAGAAAATACAGAAAACGTCAAAACCAATTTATGAGTAACCATTTAATTGATGTTCAACAAATAAAAAATGTTTATAATACACAGAAACAATTGATAAAACCTGGCTTACTGAATATCAAGTCCCTTTCTACAAAAGCACTTTATGTAAATGATTTGATTAATGATCATAAACTAGATTTGCTTTGTTTGACAGAAACATGGCTAAAACCAGATGAATACATTATTGTAAACGAGTCTACCCCCCAAGATTACTGTTACAAAAATGAGCCGCGTCCAAAAGGCAAAGGGGGAGGTGTTGCTACAATTTATAACTATATTCTCAGTATTTCTCAGAAGACAGGCTTTAAGTATAACTCCTTTGAAGTAATGGTGCTTCATATAAAATTATCTAGAGAAAAAGTATTAATGATAAATCCCCCATGATGTTTGTACTGGCTACTGTATACAGGCCACCAGGGCACCATACAGACTTTATTAAAGAATTTGCTGATTTTCTATCAGAGTTAGTGCTGGTTGCAGATAAAGTCTTAATTGTGGGTGATTTTAATATCCACGTTGATAATGAAAAAGATGCATTAGGATCAGCATTCATAGACATTCTGAACTCTATTGGGGTTAGACAACACGTTTCAGGACCTACTCATAGTCGAAATCATACTCTAGATTTAATACTGTCACATGGAATTGATATTAATGGTGTTGAAATTCTGCAGCAAAGCGATGATATATCAGATCATTATCTAGTCTTGTGTAAACTCCATATAGTTAAAGCTGTAAATTCAGCTCCTTCTTACAAATATGGTAGAACCATCATTTCTACCACAAAAGACTGCTTTGTAAGTAATCTTCCTGATTTATCTCAATTCCTCAGCATATCCAACAGCTCAGAACAACTTGATGATGTAACAGAAATTATGGACTCTCTCTTTTCTAGCACTTTAGATACGGTTGCTCCTTTACGCTTAAGGAAGATTAAGGAAAAGAGTCCAACACCGTGGTATAATGAGCACACTCGCACTCTAAAGAGAGCAGCCCGGAAAATGGAGCGCAGCTGGTGGAAAACAAAACTAGAGGTATTTTATTTAGCTTGGTGTGAAAGTACCCTATCCTACATAAAAGCTTTAAAAACTGATAGATCTGATTACTTTTTGTCTCTTTTAGAACAAAACAAACATAACCCCAGGTATTTATTCAATACAGTGGCAAAATTAACAAAAAATAAAGCATCAACAGGTGTTGACATTTCCCAACAGCACAGCAGTAATGACTTTATGAACTATTTTACTTCCAAAATTGATACTATTAGAGATCAAATTGTAACCATGCAGCCGTCAGCTATATTATCACATCAAATAGTGCACTATAGATCCCCTGAGGAACAATTCCACTCATTCTCTACTATAGGAGAGGAAGAATTGTATAAACTTGTTAAATCATCTAAACCAACAACATGTATGTTAGACCCTATTCCATCTAAACTACTAAAAGAGGTGCTTCCAGAAGTCATAGATCCTCTTTTGGCTATTATTAATTTGTCATTGTCATTAGGATATGTCCCCAAAAACTTTAAATTGGCTGTTATTAAGCCTCTCATTAAAAAAAACACAACTTAACCCCAAATATCTAGTTAATTACAGATCGATCTCGAATCTAACTTTTCTGTCAAAGATTCTAGAATAGGTTGTATCCTCACAATTATATTCCTTCTTAGAGAAAAATGATATCTGTGAGGATTTCCAGTCAGGATTTAGACCGTATCATAGTACTGAGACTGCTCTCATTAGAGTTACAAATGACCTGCTCTTATCATCCGATCGTGGTTGTATCTCTCTATTAGTGCTACTGGATCTTAGCACTGCGTTCGACACTATCGATCACAACATTCTTTTGAATAGACTAGAAAACTTTGTTGGCATTAGTGGAAGTGCATTAGCATGGTTCAAATCATACTTATCTGACCGCCATCAATTCGTAGCAGTGAATGAAGAGGTATCATATCGATCACAAGTGCAGTATGGAGTTCCTCAAGGCTCAGTACTAGGGCCGTTTCTTTTCACGCTTTATATGTTACCCTTGGGAAATATCATTAGGAAACACGGGATTAGCTTTCACTGTTATGCTGATGATACTCAGCTCTATATTTCTTCACGGCCTGGTGAAACACACCAAATTGAGAAACTTATGGAATGCATAGTCGATATAAAAAACTGGATGACGAGTAATTTCTTACTGCTAAATTCTGAAAAAAAACATAGTTGTTAATTATCGGACCTAAAACCCCCACAAGTAATAACCTAGAACACTGTCTAACACTTGATGGCTGCTCTGTCGATTCTTCGTCATCAGTCAGGAACCTAGGTGTGCTATTTGATAGCAATCTCTCCTTTGACAGCCACGTTTCTAGCATTTGTAAAACTGCACTTTTTCATCTTAAAAATATCTCTAAACTGAGACCTATGCTCTCAATGTCAAATGCAGAAATATTAATTAATGCGTTTATGACCTCAAGGTTAGATTATTGTAATGCTTTATAGGGTGGTTGTTCTGCACGCTTAATAAACAAACTACAGCTGGTTCAAAATGCAGCAGCTAGAGTTCTTACTAGAACCAGGAAGTATGACCACATTAGCCCGGTTCTGTCAACACTGCACTGCTCCCTACTAAACATCGTATAGATTTTAAAATCTTGTTAATTACTTATAAAGCCCTGAATGGTTTAGCTCCTCAGTACTTGAGCGAGCTCTTATCACATTATAGTCCTCCACGGCCGCTGCGTTCTCAAAATTCTGGCCATTTGATAATACCTAGAATATCAAAATCAACTGCGGGCGGCAGATCTTTTTCCTATTTAGCGCCCAAACTCTGGAACAATCTACCAAACACTGTTCGGGAGGCAGACACACTCTGTCAGTTTAAATCTAGATTAAAGACCCATCTCTTTAACCTGGCTTACACATAACACACTAATACACTTCTAATATTCAAATCCATTAAAGGATTGTTAGGCTGCATTAATTAGGTCAACCGGAACCAGGAACACTTCCCATAACACACAATGTACTTGTTACATCGTAAGAAGATTGACATCTATGCTAATATTAGTCTGTTTTTTTCTTATTCCGAGGTCACTGCAGTCACCAGATCAGATGGTGAATCAGCACCTAGAGATGACCTCTACAGCCCTGAACGTCAGCGGAGACCAGGACACCTAGATGAGCCCCAGAGACAGATCCCCAGTGAGGACCCCGCCACCTAGACAGCCATCGGGAAAAAACCACTGGAACCAGTTGAGCCCTTACAATCTGACTTTGCAGCAGTTGGAATTGAGCTGCTGGGTCGTCTAGCCAGAGGAAAAATGAGCCCCCCGACAGAGCCTGGTTTCTCCCAAGGTTTTTTTCTCCGTTCTGTCACCGATGGAGTTTTGGTTCCTTGCCGCTGTCGCCTCTGGCTTGCTTAGTTGGGGACACTTCATTTCAATATTAAGCAATATTGTCGACTTGATTGAACAGAAACTTTTTGAACTGAACTGAGCTGGATGATGCCATCACTGAATTCAATAATGAAATGCCTTTAACTGAAAATTGAGTGTTTAATCTTGTCATTTTACATTATTGACACTATTTTCCTATTTTGATATTGTGCAGTTGCTTTGACACAATTTGTATTGTTAAAAGCACTATATAAATAAAGGTGACTTGACTTGACTTGACTAGAGGTAGTTAGCAACAAGAAAGGCAAGAGTTGAAGGATCAGCTAAGGGAAATACGTATAGAAGAATACAATCTAAAAAAGTATAGTAGAATGTGTAAGTGTTACACAGTTCCGCACGATCAAGGAAAGACATTTGTGTTTAATTTCTTAAGGAGGGCCATCCTGGAAGGAAGAATATAATTAATGAGTAGTAAGGTCAAGTGAAAACAGCAGGTGGCAGTAATGCAATGTTATGGATGCCAGCTGCCGTAAAACACCAAAGAAGAAGAAGAGGGAGTTAGCAATAACAAGCAGCAGTAGCCAGCATGGCTTACCTGCTGAACACATTGTGCCGTGTCCTGGTTGGGAAATGTCTTCTTCTTCTTGTTATTCGTTTTTTATTGGCGGCTCGCAATCACAATTTGAGCATTACCGCCATCTACTGAAGCAATGGATCAGAGACTTGAATTCCCTCTTCCCCAGACCGATCAGAACTCAAGCTTTCGATGTTGCTGCGTGTTCAGCTCCTCCATCTACAGCCCAAGTCCCTCGCAGCCCAGAAAAAAGGAATTACAATAATAATAATAATAATAATAATCTATATTCTATGAATTAACTGAGTTGTTTTTAGAAATTGTATTAACAGACTATCACCTCCTACTGGATTCAAAATCTCTTTTAATGTTACTTGCTGCTCTCCGTTCTTTTGAAGTTCATCGATTAGCTTACTTCTTTCCTCCATATATCCATTACACTGAATAAGTACATGTTCTACAGTTTCTTTGACTCCACACCAATCACACAGACCTGTTGGATGTTTCCCTATTATGTGCAATGTTGAATTCAGTCCTGTATGTCCCAACCTTAATCTTGAAATAACACAATCTTCCTTTCTTCTCCCTCTTGAATTCCTTCCTCTACCTACCATTGGTTGTACTGAATGTAGATGTCTGCCTTTTAATTCATTATCCCAAAACAATTGCCAATTTGTATTAATCCCTTTTTTAATTATTGACTTAAGTTCAGCTTTACTATACAGAATTTGCATATCTATATTTTCCTTTGTCATTACTTGTTTAGCTAATTGGTCTGCTTCCTCATTCCCTGCCACTCCTGTATGTGCCGGAACCCACAAGAATTGAACCATCCTATTTATCTGCTGCAACATATATAATACCTGAAGGATCTCTAAAACAATATCTTGTCTTGTTTCAGACTGTTGAGCTTCCAGGCATAATAAAGCTGAACTTGAATCTGAGCATACTAATGCTTTATTTATCCCCATTTCATATATTTTATTCATTGCTATCAAAATTGCTAGCAACTCTCCTGTAAACACTGACACATGATTTGATATTCTTTTCCCCCCAGACACTTTCAACCTTGGAATAACATACGCTATTCCCACCTGACCATTCTGTGGATTCTTAGATGCATCTGTAAATACTTGAACATACTGTTCATACTTAATCCCAATATATTGTTTTGTCAATTCTGCCTCTAGTAACACCTGATCTTTATCTTGTCTTGATTCCAGTAAGAATAAATCAATTTTTGGTTGTGGTAAAATCCATAAAGGTATCATTGGTAAAATTACCGTTGGAATAACTCTGTACTCATTTAGTTCCATCTCCCGCACTAAATCTTCAATGATCCAACCAAAACTATTGACTTTCCTTTTCCCATGCTCCCAACAAGCCTCAAGTAATCCTTTTATTGGATGATTATCCTGTTGGCCTTTTAAGCTAGCCCAATACGTCAAAATCAGTTGTTTTCTTCTTAGATGAACCGGCATTTCCCCCATCTCCACCTGCAACGCTGAAACTGGGGAGGAAGGATAAGCTCCACAACAAATTCTCAAAGCTTGTGATTGAATTCTTTCTAATTTTCCTAACTGTGACTTAGCTGCTGAACCATATACCATACATCCATAGTCTAATATTGCTCTAATCATTGTTGAATAAATGGTTTTTAATGCCAATCTGTCAGCTCCCCACTCTTGTCCAGAAATACACCTCATTACATTCAAAATCTTTTTACATTTTCCCTCCATCTTACTTATATGATTATTCCATGTAACTTTTGCGTCAAACCACATACCTAAAAATCTTATCACTTTAACTTGTTCTAACTCTCTATTATATAATTTCAACTTTAAATCTATACTTCTCCTTTTATTTGTAAAGAAAATATATTTAGTTTTATCTACAGAAAATGTAAAACCCCATTTATAAGACTACTTTTCAACATTTATTAAAACTGTTTGCATTTTATTAACAATATACACAACATTCCTACCTCTAAGCCACAAAGCTCCATCATCTGCAAACAAAGATTTATTTATATTTTCTCCTATTGTTGCAAAAACATCATTAATCATAATTATAAATAACAAGGGACTTATGACACTTCCTTGCGGAGTGCCATTCTCAATACTTCCCTCCCTTGAAATATAATCTCCAACCTTTACTTTAATATTTCTTTCAATTAAAAACTCTTTAATCCAATTATATATTCTTCCACCTATTCCTATTTGATCTAATTTGATTAGCAAACCCTCTTTCCATAACATATCATAAGCTTTCTCAACATCAAAGAAAACTGCTATTATTGTTTCTTTATTGATCAAAGCTTTCCTAATATCTGATTCTAATTTGATAATTGAATCCATTGTTCCTCTTCCACGTCTAAAACCACTTTGATATGGAGAGAAAAAGTTATTCTTCTCCATATTATACATTAATCGGTCAGTAATTATTTTTTCCATTAATTTACATAAATGTGAAGTCAATGCTATTGGTCTATAGTTTAGAGGGTTACTTGGATCTTTACCCGGTTTCTTAATAGGGATAATTAACGCTTCTTTCCAACCTTTGGGTAAAACCCCTTCCTCCCATACCCTGTTATAAAATTCCAGAATTATACTCAATGATTCATCACTTAACTTTTTTAACATAACATAGCTAATTCCGTCTTGTCCTGGAGTTGATGCCTTAGTATTTTTCAATGCTCGCTTTAGTTCCGGAAATGAAAACGGAACATCTAATGGGCTATTTGTTGCTCTCTTCATTTCCCTTATATATGGATGTTCTATTAACAACTTCTCTCTCATATCCTTACTTTCCTTCGTCAGATTATCTGAACTATTAACTTTTGAAAATTCTTTCCTGAACATTTCTCCTTTGTCTTTATCGCATACTGCGATTTTTTCCCCAATATTTAACACTGGATAATCATATTCTCTCCTAACTCCACTCATCTTTTTAATCATATTCCAAACTTCCTCAACTGGGGTATTTTTCCCAATTTCATCACAAAACATTCTCCAATACTCTTTCTTCACTTCTCTTATTATTTTCCTAGTTTCTGCCTGAGTTTTCTTATACATTATCATATTTTGCCAGTTGTGAGTCCTCTTCAGTTTTTTGAATTCCTTCCTTTTCCTTCTCACTGCTATTGAACATTTCTCATTCCACCATGGAACTATTTTTCCCACTCTCTTACCTGTACTTTTTGGAATGCATTCACTTGCACCATTATGAACTGTTGACACTACCTCTGTATATATTCTCTCAATTCCTATATCTTCATTCACCTTTATCAATTTCAGTCTTTCCTCACACAAGACTTTGACTTTTTCCCAATCAGCTTTTTCATACTTCCACTTTCCTTTATTTCCTTGATTAACATTTCTTACCTCATTATTTACAATAGAGCTAATTATAGGAAAATGATCACTCCCAATTGTACAATTCCTTAAAACCTCCCAATTTATTATTCCACCCAACGAATTTGAAACAAATGTTAAATCTATTGCAGATTCCCTACCCGTATTTACATCCAAACGCGTGTAACTTCCATCATTTATGCAAACCAAGTTTTTCCTTTCTATCACCTCTTCAATAATTACTCCATTTGCATCTGTTAATAATCCACCCCATAAAGTATTATGAGCATTAAAATCACCGCACCATATTACTCTTTCTCCACTTAATCCTTTTATTTCTTCCATATTGTTTTGTGCCAGTCTTTTACACGGATTATAGAAGTTTATTATGACAAAATTCTTCATTCCAGACCATATTTCTACAACTATATACTCCATTGTCACCCCTTTCTCCACAACTCTATAAGGCATTCCTTCTTTTATAAAAGTAACACAACCCCCACCTTTACCATCATCCCTGTCCCTTCTAACACTTACATACCCCTTTAACACAAAATCTAACCTAGAATTCAGCCATGACTCTTGTATACATATAACATCTGGCTTTTCCTTCATTTGACTAATATATCCTTTAAACTCTTGACCATTTGCACAAAGACTTCTAGCATTCCATTGTAAAACAATTAACATAAACCTTTTATTCAACCCCTACTTCCTGACTTAACTGAGATTCTGTACTGAGATTCTTCCTAATGTCCTCACAAACTTCAAACCCTTTATCTCTAGAAATCTTTCTGCTGCCTTGATAATTATTTGTATCTTTTCTGTTCTTTTTTCTGTTTGGGCAGTACAGTTAATTACCTCTACCATAAAGAGCACAATTTTTTTTTTATTTACCAACATTGTATCTTCTGTTATTCCTCCCTCTCCATTTTTTCCTGTATCTTCACTTCTCTTTTCATACACCATTCGTTCTGTCCCACTTGGCTTATTCCTAACCCTTACTACCTTCACAGCCTCAGCATAGGTTAGTTTATTTTGGACTTTCTCCTGTTGTACCTCTACTGCTCTTTTCCTCACCTCACATCCACCATATGCCGCATTATGCCTTCCTCCACAATTGCAACATTTCAAATCAACTCCTTCATCACACTTCCCAAATTCATGCTCCCCTCCACATCTCGCACATCTAATTTTAGCTTTACATACTGACGCAGTATGCCCATACCTCTGGCAATTATAACACCTCAACGGTGGAGCTATGTATTCCCTAATCGGGTAGCTGATAAAACCCATCTTAATCCGATCTGGCAATTCCTTCCCTTCAAACTTTAGACGCACTGACAGACTATCTACTCTTCTTCCTTCTCTTTTCATCTGTAAACGAACTGCATCAATGACCTTTCCTCCATCTAGATTCTTTTTTAATTCTTCCATATTAACTCCTAACGGAACTCCATTTATCACACCAAACACCCACGGCGTCTGTCCTACAATCTTAAAGCTCATCACCGCCTGTTTTCCCACTGCTTTTAATTTTATAGCTTTGTTTTTCTGCTCTTCATTCATACAAGCTATCAATAAAGCACCATCTTGCAGCACTTTTGCAAACTCGATCTCACCTACTAATTTCCTCAATTCGTAGGTCAACACCAACGGATTTATTCCTGAAATTCCTACCGCTTCTTTAAATTTTAATATTACCCTCAATCCACTTATGACCCTATTTCTTCCATCCCCTTCTTCCTCACTAGCTACCGAACTACTTTCTGATCCTTCCTCCTTACCTTTTTTCCTCTTTTTAGATTCCTTCTTTCCTGATCTTCCCTCTATCTGAGTCCACCCTACCTCCATATCATCCTCCTCTTCACCTGTATCATCCATTCTTAAAGTCTCTGATCCATTACCAGTTCGATGCCCTCGTGCTTTATTCTTCGTATTTTTTGAATTGTTTGAATTAGCCGCCATGATCCGCCTACACGTCACCGGCTTTTCATCTGTTTTAGCGTACTGCTATATGTCTGGCGAACAACTTGGCGTTTGACCTACTAAACCAAACAGTTTGTAAGCAGATTAACTTAGAACTTTTCTTCACTTCCTTGTATTGGTAACCTTTGAACTGGAGATCGTCTCGGTTACGTATGTAACCCTCGTTCCCTGAAGGAGGGAACGGAGACGTCACGTCGGGTGACCGACGAATTGGGATCTCGCTTAGAGAGACCAATCCACTACGAGTGTATCTAAACGAGCCAACGCACATTGGAATGCGATTATTGCATCCAGCTGCTGCTGATCACAGCGTGAGTATAAGTAGGCAGCAGGTGCAGCGCATATTCAGGTTTTCGCTGAGGAGCCGAGCCGGTGACCCGGCCGCCCAGCGGTGGTACAGTAGCCGTGGCGACGGGACGTGACGTCTCCGTTCCCTCCTTCAGGGAACGAGGGTTACATACGTAACCGAGACGTTCCCTATCAGTCGGTCACTCCGAGTCACGTCGGGTGACCGACGAATTGGGATCCCTACCAAAAGGCCACGGATACTGCCCCTTCCAGTGCCCTGTGGAAGCCTCCTGCGCCCTTACTTTTTGGCGCAGGTCAGAGCTTCACAAGAAGACCAGCTACTGTTGCTATGGCACTACCCACTCAGTAAGACTGGATAACACTGGGAAACGTACCCGTTCCACTTGGAACAGGAACGCTGCGGAAGCCCAACCTTCCCGAAGGAGGTTCAGAAGCACTTACGCATATGAACAACCGTTTAGGTGCATATGGAAGATTAGAGGCGATTGTAGCCTCTTAGCAGAATGTCTGCCGGGGAACACGGGCTCTGAAGCTATACCGTGGACTTTACACATATGGAATCCAATTAGGTCTCACATATGGACCCCAGCCCTCTACCGGTTCTCACGGATTCACCGAGTGAGGGCCTGGCGCCGGACGCTCCGCCACGTCTGGCTGCCGAGGGGACGGAGGAACTCTACAGGGTCTACAGTATGGACTCTCTGGAGTAGTTTCAGCAAGCCGACCCGAAACCGGAGCCTCTCAGTGCTTCTACCCGTTTGAGGTGAGAACACAGGAGGAGACCGGTTCCACACGAAGGCTATAGAATCTAGCGAACGTGTTAGGGGTCGCCCAACCCGCAGCTCTACAAATATCTGCCAGCGAGGCGCCACGAGCCAACGCCCAGGAAGAAGCAACACTTCTAGTAGAGTGGGCTCTCAACCTGAACGGGCAAGGCACACCCCGTGCCTGATAAGCCAGGGTGATGGCATCCACTATCCAGTGGGCCATTCTCTGCTTGGAGACGGCATTCCCCTTCTGCCGGCCTCCGTGACAGATAAAGAGCTGGTCTGAGGTCCTGAAGCTTTGCGTCCTGTCAACGTAGCATCTCACTGCTCGGACGGGACAAAGCAAAGCTAGGGCTGGGTCTGCCTCCTCCGAGGGCAGCGCTTGCAGGCTCACCACCTGGTCCCTGAAGGGAGTGGTGGGAACCTTGGGCACATAGCCGGGCCGGGGCCTCAGGATTACCTGGGAGTCAGCCGGTCCAAACTCTAGGCACGAATCGTCGACCGAAAATGCGTGCAGGTCCCCTACCCTCTTGATGGAGGCCAATGCGAGCAGGAGCAGAGTCTTCATTGAAAGAAACTTCAGCTCAACTGTTTGCAAAGGCTCAAATGGGCCCTGCTGTAGTGCTGTGAGCACTAGAGACAGGTCCCAAGAAGGTATAGAGGGGGGCCGCGGAGAATTTAATCTTCTTGCCCCCCTAAGGAACCTGATGACCAGGTCATGCTTCCCCAGCGACTTCCCGTTCACGGGGTCATGGTTAGCAGCAATTGCAGCCACATAGACTTTAAGGGTGGAGGGAGACAGCCTTCGCTCCAGCCCTTGCTGCAGAAAGGACAGCACGACTCTGATCGGGCACTTCCGGGGGTCTTCTCGGTGAGAAGAGCACCACTCGACGAACAGGTTCCACTTCAAGGCGTAAGCATGTCTCGTAGACGGCGCTCTCGCCGAAGTAATGGTGTCAACTACCCCTTGGGGTAGGTCACCTAGAACCTCCGCGTCCCGCCCAGGGACCAGACATGAAGTTTCCAGAGGTCTGGACGCGGGTGCCATAAGGTGCCCCGTCTCTGAGTCAGTAGATCCTTCCTCAGAGGAATCTGCCAAGGAGGGGCTGTCACGAGGAGCATCAGTTCTGGGAACCAAGTCCGAG